>JAOTQR010000002.1:20169357-20187308 GCA_025774065.1 Solanum ossicruentum | reverse complement strand
CCGTCTATTAAAGTAAGTTTGCTCGAATTCTCCAATATTTTCAACCAAAATAGCTGAAGAATATTGTAAGCATTGACCTTAAGTTAAATTTCCATCTGGTCTAATTGATCAATCAACACCCGTAAATCAATAAAATTGGAATTATACTCTGTTTCTTTTAACCTAAATTTTGTTAATTTGAATGCCAAACTTATGGTTGGTGGTGGGGAAGACATTTTCATTAGGCTATTCATAACTTATCAGACCATTGCACTACTATGCAACAACAATTTTGTCTGTCTGAACGCCATTCGAATACAGAATAACACATACACCGTTGTTTCATTTCGATATAAAATTGAGAGAGCAAAGTAGCAAAGGTTTTGGCAACAAACGTTAGCGCAGACATTTTGATAATCATGAGGTCTCAAATTCAAATCTATTAAAGAGAAAAATACAAAGTGATTTCTTTTCATATGTTCAATTTTTGACGAATAGAGTTATCCAGTATATGTGTTAGCAAATAATTATGAAACTAGTTGAAATAGACGCGAACTACCTTGGACACCATTGTCCATGGAAAACAAAACTTCAAATGCATTTTTGTGTTTCCTATATATTTTCAAGACTACCAATAAGTCAATCCAAACAACCAAGTCCAAATCCATGTCCATAGTATCGAAGTTAGTAAATCAAACAAGTTATCTTAACACTTATCTATCAGCTAACTTTTTCAGCTATATCCAGAATAAAATGAATAAAAAATTATCAACTAGAATTTACTAAATAATCAATAATTGGATTAACACTGAAATTCATAAAATCTTCGATACAACTGATCTTAAAAATTTCTACAAAAATCATAATTTAAATGGATACGCAACAGCTTCTCTATTATTACATAAATTAATTTAGTCAATTTTTTTTATACAAAGAGTAAAATAAAATACTATATAACAATCAAAGTTCAACTCATGGTAGGTTTGGCCGAACGTTTACACTATGTCTCGATTGTTGTCACATATTATTCTCTATTGTATTATATTGTCGCGATAAAATATGATATTTGAATAAATTGTATTGTTATCCACATAATGTCACATCTTGAATATTTTGCATGATAAACCTACCCAAAAAGTATATGGTACAAATAAGAGCTATTATAAAAGGACATGGCAAAGAATAAAATATGATTATTAAATAATAAATAAAAATAAAAATTAAAAAATATTAAAATAACGACGTGATCGCACAAATAGATAATTACACAAAGCAAGACTTTTCGCCATTATCTAATGATGAATTGAAATGATACGATGCAATAAATTTAAGTAAAAAATCAAAATAAATATGATATTTAGTTTGAATTAATCAAGTAACAACCATCAAACAAGTAAAAATACTTTTGAAGTTTAATACAAGCTCCATTTATAAATCATAATTAATTTAAAAAAAAATACTTTTATCGATATTTGAATATCTATTTGTATTTAGAAAATATTATTTATAGCATTATCTACTACAGAATGTGACATATACATGCAATACATATATTGAAAAGATAGTATCTTGTAAATATTTAAATTTAAACTAGATTTTGTCGTTGTTTTTTCTTTTCTTGCAAGTAGACAACACATCAAAAATGTTCAATGTGTGATCTCCATCAAATTCAAATTGGACCTCATCATTAATATAATCTGTCGACTCATGTACATGATATTAATAATATCCCAATGATTTTGTGTGGACAAGTTACAATATATTAAAGATCCTAACATTTACATTTTAAAAATAGAATTTTTACCTTATATAGTTTTATTTGAATTATGATAAATAAAATAAATAAATAATATTATTTAAAAAAAAGAGGTTCAGCTTTTCTAAAATATACTTTTTGACAATTTCTTTCTTCTTATATATAATTTAATTTATTGATATGAGACTCATGTGCAAAGCACGTGACTTAACTAGTTATTATAATAGGCAAGAAAATCAAAATAAATAGAACTATTATAATGGAGAGGTTTAAAATATTTAAAATTATAATCCCAAATGGCTTATTCAAATGTTGATGAAATTATGACTTCATATCACTCGTGTAAACAAAACACAACCTTAGATTTAAAAACTTGATTTATTTTTTCTACAAATTTTAAAGTTCATTATTTTTTCTATTTTAAGATTAGATATTCAAATAACAAAATTGACTCATCATGTTGCCACGTATCATGATTTAAAGTTTCAAATCATGTTATTTTGTAAAAGAAATATTTAAAATTACAATCTCAAACGGCTTATTCAAATACTGGTAAAATCATGACTTCATATCATTTGCATAAACAAAACGCAACCTTAGATTGTAAAAACCTGAGTTATTTTTTCAATAATTTTTGTTTTTTAAAAAAATTATATCAAAATGGCAAAACCAGACTCATCATGTTGCCACTATCATGCTTTAGAATATCAATTCATCTTTTTTTGAAATATTTAAAATTTAATATTATAATCCCAAATGACACTCAAATGCTGACATAAAATCATGACGAAACATCACTCCCGTATACAAAACGCAATCTTAGATCGTAAAATCTAAGTTATTTTTTACAAATTTTATTTTTTTTCTTAAATTAGATATTCAAATGACGAAAATTGACTTATTATGTTGCCACATATCACGATCCAGAATTTCAAGTAATATTTTTTAAAATATTTAAAATTATAATCCCAAACAACATTCAAATGCTAACGAAATCATGACTGCATATCACTAGTGTATACAAAACGCAACCTTAGATCGTCAAAACCTAAATTATGTTTTCTAATCTAAAAATTTATTATCTTTCCTTTTTAAAAATTAAATCTATAAACGACAAAAATTGACTCATTATGTTTCCACATATCACGATTTAGAATTTCAATAATATTTTTTAAAATATTTAAAATTTAAAATTACAATCTCAAACGATGTCCAAAAGTTCACGAAATCATAACTTCATATCACTCGCGTATACAAAACGCAACCTTATATTGTAAAAACCTATGTTATGTTTTCTACTCTAAAATTTATTATTATTTTTTAAATTAATTCTATAAATGACAAAAACTGACTCATCATATTGGCAAATATCACGATTTAGAATTTCAAATAACAACAACAACAACAGCAACATACCCAGTGATATCCCACAAGTGGGGTAGAATTTCAAATAAATTTTCTTAAAATATTTAAAATTTAAAATTACAATCCCAAATCATTCAAAAGCCGATGAAATCATGACTTCATATCACTGGCGTATATAAAACACAATCTTAGATTGTAAAAATCTAAATTATATTTTCTACTCTAAAATTTATTATTTTTTCTATTTAAAAATTAAATCTATAAACGACAAAAACTGACTCATCATTGTCACGTATCACAATTTATAATTTCAAATCATATTTTTATAATTATTTAAATTTAAAATTATAATCCCAAAACAACATTCAAATGTTGACGAAATTATGACTTCATATCACTCGCGTATGCAAAACGCAACCTTAAATTGTAAAAATCTAGGTTATTTTCTAATATTTTTTAAAAAAAGGTATTATTTTTCTATAATTGAAAGTTAAATATCCAATTTTTTTTAGGAGGGTAAAGATGACTCATCAAGTTGCCACGTGGCAAAATAACATAGGATTATTTAGCATGGGCCCTACCCAAAGATATAAAAATAGGACCACAATTAACTTCCTCATGACCCTATCTTTTCCCCTTTCTCGTTCCTTCTAAATCTCATCTCACTTTCCTTCTCTCTCTCTCTCTCATACCGCGAAATCTCAAAAAAATATATTAAAATTCAGTTTTTTTTCCTTCCATTTATATCTTCTTTGTTTCTCCATTTGAAATCCCTAATTAAAGCCCTAGCCATAAATCTTTCCTTTTCATGGTTAAAAATCAAAATCAAATTATGCGTTGAGTTCTCAGATCTGTATTCCATTTTTGTGTTTTTTTGGAAAAATTGGTTTGTGTTTATCCGTAGATCTCTCAAAGTTGTTTTCTGGATATTCAGATATTCAGATTTGGAATTTTTGAGTTTTGAGCTGCGGAGATTGGTTAAAATTGAAGGAAGTTATCTGGAATTGGTCAGTTTTCTATTTTTGGGCGGTTAAGTGCTTTTATTTTCTTTTTAGAGTTGTGCCAGTATTTTAGTTGATTGTTTGTTGGTTTTTTGGATAAAATTTGTGTTTGTGGATGTTTTTGTGTGGTGGTTCCGTGGTAGGATTTGAGTTTTGTGGTAAGGTGTATTTGAGATGGGGGTGGGGGAACGTGGCTTTTGTATCGCGGTAATGAGTGATGGAATGATGGAAATTGAGAAACCCGGAAATGTAGACTCCAAGTGTGAAAGAGAATGGGTTGTAGATGCTACTGAACAGGAATTATGTGTTGAGAAGCAGAAATGTGAAACTTTAGAATTAGCAGCATTGAGTGATGGAGTGGTGGAGATTGAGAAACCCGTAAATGTTGATTCTACGTGTGACAAACAATGGGTTGTAGATGCTACTGAACAGGAGCTATCTGTTGAGAAGCAGAAAGGTGAAACTTTAGATGGTGTAGAATTAAAGGTAATGAATGATGGGGTGATGGAGATTGAGAAACCTGTAAATGTTGATTCAAAGTGTGAAAGAGAATGGGTTGTAGATGCTACTGAAAATGAGTTGTGTGTTGAGAAGGAGAAATGTGAAACTTTAGATGGTGTAGAGTTGGAGGTAATAAGTGATGGAATGATGGAGATTGAGAAACCCGTAAATGTTGATCCAAAGTGGGAGAGACAATGGGTTGTGGATGCTACTGAACAGGAGGTATGTGTTAAGAAGCAGAAATGTGAAACTTTAGAATCGGCGGTTATGGGTGATGGAATGATGGAGATTGAACCCGTAAATGTTGATTCGAAGTGTGACAGACTATGGGGGGCTGTAGATGCTACTGAACAGGAGCTGTGTGTTGAGAAGCAGAAGTTTGAAACTTTAGATGGTGTAGAATTATTGGGAACGGGTTATGGAATGATGGAGATTGAGAAATCTGTAAATGTTGATTCAAAGTGTGACAAACAATGGGTTGTAGATGCTACTGAACAGAAGCTATGTGTTGAGAAGCTGAAATTTGAAACTTTAGATAATGAAGAATTAGATTGTTGTGTGACTAATCTAGCTACGAACTGTGCACCTGAAACTGTAGATGGCGTAGAAGTAGAATGTTGTGCCACAAACCGTGCACCTGAATCGGCAGATGGTGTAGAAGTAGAGTGTTGCGCCCGAAATCGCATAGCTGAAACTGTAGATGGTGTAGAATTAGAAGCCTGTGCCATAAATCATGCACCTGAAACTTTAAGCACAGAAGAATTAGATTGTTGCGTGACTAATCAAGCTACGAACTGTGCATCTGAAACTGTAGATGGTGTAGAAGTAGAATGTTGTGCCACAAACTGTGCACCTGAATCGGCAGATGGTGTAGAAGTAGAGTGTTGCGCCCCAAATCGCATAGCTGAAACGGTAGATGGTGTAGAATTAGAAGCCTGTGCCACAAATCATGCACCTGAAACTTTAAACACAGAAGAATTGGAGTCCGGTGACAAGCAGCCAAACAGGTTGAATAATTGTGATGTCCAGCCGTATGTAAGGACTGACATGAAGGAAGCTTCGAATGATGATATGTTGTCTGAAGTTTCAGATCCAAATTTGTCTCCAAGAGAAAACACTTCAAGTTTCCAGACCATCAGTAGTCAAGGGGTGGATTTTTTGAGTAATAATCAAGGTGGTTCTGGAGAGATTACGTCTTTTTCATCTGGGAATTTAAGTGCAGAGGAGAGTGTCGGTGAGGAGGAGCATAATCAAATTGATGCATCTAAGGCAGTTGCCAAATCCTCTGTGGTTCTTGAAATTCCGAAGGAATTCAGCACAACTGGTGTCAGGAAGATTATATTTAAGTTTAGCAAAAGGAAGGAGGATTATGTTAATGCATCTACTGAGGCTGCTCTGCCTGTGACTGCCAGGGTTGGTGATAGCTTTGGTGAAGCACAGGCATGGAATCCTTTGGAATCTGATGAAATGAGTCTACATGGGATTTCAAGCACAAATGGAACATCTTATCAACATAGAAATCACTTTTTATGTCCTCCAAACATGGAACTTAAAATGTCTAAGAAGGTCACTTCTGATGCTTACCCGACAAATGTCAAGAAACTTCTGTCAACTGGAATCTTGGAAGGAGCACGGGTGAAGTACATTTCAACTTCTGGGAAGGTAATTTGTGGGTTTCTCTGTTTATACTTGTTATTTAGTGGTTTCTACGTAAGCCTGAAGTACTTGTATAAATGACTGTCAGAGGGAGCTTCTTGGAATCATAAAAGATTATGGATACTTGTGTAGTTGTTCACTCTGCAACTTCTCCAAAGTGAGTTTCCAATCTATATTGAAATTTTGTCTGTGTGCATGTTAATGAACATACTGAACAGATTATGTCTAAGCAGGTTCTCAGTGCTTACGAATTTGAAATGCACGCTGGGGGCAAGACTAGACACCCGAACAATCATATTTATTTGGAGAATGGGAAACCTATTTACAGGATAATTCAAGAGTTGAAGACTGCTCCACTTAGTCAACTAGAAGAAGTTGTAAAAGATGTGGCTGGTTCTTCTATTAATGAGCAATATCTGAAGGTTTGGAAAGGTGGTTTTGTGCTGATGTCTCAATTGATTTATTTAATTTTTCATTTCTGAAACAATCTGATAATTAGCATGACAGTAATAAGTAGTTAGGAGAAAATTCTCATGCTTTCCATGCGCTATACATTGTAGTCTTTTGTGCATGGTCATGGAGAAGGGTTGGGAGGATGGAATCACCATATGGCTGTTTATTCGTCATAGACCTCTATTCTAGATGATGCTCATTTGAATAAATAGTCAAGTTCAAACTCTTTAGAAATAAATTATTTGACCAGCTTAAGCATTTTTTACAAGTGAGACGGTTCCCTTTTCCAACAGGTAGGATCAATGGCACATAGCATGCTTGATGCATAATTATATTTACTGATAGAATAGTTTAAAAAGAATTATATTTACTTTAGAACTTTTCCTTATCTTCTATATAAATTTAGATTGCTAAGACTCAAAGTAGGAAGATTTTTAAGCTCGTTTTCCTGCAAACTTGACAAAAGGCCGTGAGTACCAAGCAAAGTGCGGCTTTGAAATTTAATAAAAGGGTTTGTAAGTGTATTGGGGGAACATAAGGGCAAATTTATGTTTAGATCTTGAGGAGAGTCCAAGGTAGTTATTCTAGGAGTGAACATAGAGTATCAGTTCTTTTCAGTTGTGTGATTAATTGTGATATCCTCTTCTGTTTTGCAGCCAAACTCCTCCAGCAGCACCATGAGGTGGCTAGTGCCTACCAATATTCTCATGGAAAAGCTTCAGGGATGTATCAGTATAAGCCAAGGTACATTTTTAAAGTGTTTTGATATTTTGATTCTGGTCTTGGCCTTCACCCCAACTTACTTTCTTATCAGTTTTCTTGGGTGGTTTATTTTATTTTATTCTGGCTTTCTGGGTTGGTGTAGAACAAAGATAAGGAGACCACATTCTAGTTTCTCCTTAAATAGTATCCAATATGTGTTCCATTGACCACTATGTGTTTGTTTCTTGAATAGCTGTAATGTGATTAGTGACATGAAAAACCTTGCAGCTTAATAGTTTTCCTTCTGACTTACCACTTGATTTAATATAGCTGTGTCCACAATCCCCATCTCTTTTTCTGCTTTCCAATCATGTGAATGATGTGAAATCGACAATTGTTATCTTCTAGGAAATGTGTTGTTGATTTCTGATCAGGCGTTTCAGCAACTGACTGTTATGTTTTGTCAGTAGCTGGATGTTTGATTAAATGTGCAATAGAGGGTTCCTTATAATATGCAACTGCGGGTTCCTTATAATATGCTTCTAGGATGATCATGTCTTGGTCTTACCTGTATCACAGTTTTCATCATTAGAACTTAGCTTAAAGGCTGATTTACCTAGACTATGAAGTGCTCTCTGGTATTAATTGAAATAAGTTACATATAGTCAAAATACTTTGGACTGGTTATTTATTAGTTAGCTTATAGTATGTAGTGGTTGACTGTTACTGTAGCATTGTCCTAACAATCTCCGAACACATGAAATAGACTAAATTTGAGGGGAATGGATGTAGATGATACATATAGTTGATCCAACTAGCCTGAGATTGAAGCATAGGTGATTGATTGATGTTGCCAACATGTTGTTGACCTTGAAATAGAAGTGATGTAAGAACTGTTTGAATTGTGTCTTATCCTTTTAGTTTTGCACTTGCAACACTGATCGAAAAATGTATGTTTGTGAAAAGTCTTAAAAAAGGGAAAAATGGCTGTTTCAAAGCCCATTGTTGGGGAGGCAGATTAAAAAAAAAGCAGTTGATTACTTGGATTGGTTCTCGCATCCTTGTGCCCAAAAGGATGGGCGAGCTCGGTTTGAGTGTTCATCGAAACCACATTTACCTTTCCATCAGTTATGCATACTGGGATTGCTAAGTCCAATGTTGTAGGGTATTTAATCAGCCCAAATAATTCAAATGTGCCTCTTGGGCCAAGCAGGCCTCCTCTAGATGCATTCTCCTACTGGGTCAATTTTAGGTGTTAAATTATGCATTAACATAATTTAATGCATAATGAATGGATCAGTTGGTGCATTGTCAGCCAGTTGCCACTGATTTGGTGTTAGCTATGCCTATGTTGTGGTTGCTAGAGCAAATATTGACTTCAGCATCTATTGTGCAATAGCTCATGGCAACTTGATATCCAATAAACTTGCAAGTTAAGTAAATCAAGAGAACTTTCTAAAACAGGCAGTGTCAAATCACACTGTTCTTTCCCTTTGTAATATGATCCTTTTTGCAGTTCTTTGACAGTACCTTTTTGTTCCTCTCTTGTAAGCTTGGTCCCTTTTGGAGTTTATCCAGTTGTAGTTTGAGGTTTTCGGATAGCAATGATATTGAGTGTTTTGGGTGTTGGGATTGCTGAAACTTATTTAATTCATTTTCTTTGTTACATTGCACCATACTATGGTGGACTTCAGTGATTGCAGTTTGGTGATGGAAGATGGCCTTTATCCTGCTTCGTACTCCTATATCGACAACTTCCCTCCAAATCATTTTAGCTCTACGGAGACTGCAGAATCATGGAAGCATGTGGTTAAAAAGTTTGTAATCACAATATTTACTTAAATCTAATTCGTGCAACTGGTTGTTCTTTTTGTAAATGCATATTCCTATGTTGTTGCTAATGGTGCAGTTATTTTGACAGGCCAAGGTGCAATTTTCCTAGCTCAACAGTAGAGCCAAAGAAACCTGCTGAAGGTGGCACAAAAAAAAGGTATTCTTTCTCTTATTTTCCTTCACTAAAAGAATTTCTCCTTTGACTTAGCATTTTTCATCAATTTTTTTACTGTACATAGGGATAACGACTTGCACCGATCACTGTTCATGCCAAATGGACTTCCAGATGGTAGTGATTTGGCATATTATTCGAAGGGGAAGGTTAGATTCATTTCTATCTTGTCTCTGAATATAGTCTTTTTATTGTGCATTGTTTTCTCTATTTTTTAAAATAATTTGTTCGAGGCTATATAGCAGCAGTTGATAATTATAATTTGTGTGTGAGCAATTGAAATCTTTCTGCAGAAAGTTCTGGGGGGCTACAAGCAGGGGAATGGCATAGTCTGCAGCTGCTGTGATACTGAGGTAAAATTTATAACTACATGTACAAAAACATTTGGAATAAAATAAATGCAAATGTATACATATATTATATGTGTATATATGTATGTATATAATGTACATAATTTCTGAAGTGCTTTTTACTACTTCACTTGTTATCCTTTCTAAACAGATAAGTCCATCCCAGTTTGAGGCGCATGCTGGATGTGCAGCTAAACGTCAACCGTAAGTAATTTTCAAACACTATTATTTGCATAATATAAACAAAACAAGAATGATCTGAATTATTTTATTGATGACCAGCTATCGTCACATCTACACATCCAACGGACTTACCCTGCATGATATAGCATTAATGCTGGCAAATGGTCAAAGTATTGCCACCAATAACAGCGATGATATGTGTACAATATGTGGCGATGCAGGAGAACTGATTTGCTGTGAAGGGTGTCCTAGGGCTTTTCATGCAGGTGCTTTATTTTTCCCTAATGTTTGACATAGTTCTGTATTTTGATTACTTTTTTGTATCTCTAAAATGTGCTGGTTGGTAAACTGATGGATGGTACCTGGTTAGCTGTTTATATTATCTTAAAAATCACACTGTAGTGCTCTTTTGTCTTATTTGACTATAAACGAAGCCATGCTAAAAGCAATTTTGTAAGCCAGACTGCCTGATTTTTGGTAGTTGAGTGGAGCGCTTTCTATTTCCCTGGCTAATAACCTCACTTGTGCTTTCAGTTTTGCTCATATAAAACTTGTATGCTTGCAGCTTGTATAGGTCTACAGTCTACCCCGACTACTGGTTGGCTCTGTTCATATTGTAGAGACAAATTTGTCCCTGGTAGGAGAACTGCTGGAGATGCTGGACCAATTATGATACGGTTGACAAGAGTGGTTAAATCTCCTGAATCTGAAGGTGGTGGGTGCGTCGTTTGCAGGTATGTTGCAGTTGTGGTCCTTGAGAGAGCATTTAAAATTTATATATCCCTAGTTTCAATTTATCTAACTTTTGTGATTAAGAACATTCATGTGATGGATAAAATTAATTGAACACTTTAACCGTGTTTGTTATCTTCCAAGAGATATATAATGTATGTAGGCCTTAAAACGTTGTAGTACATATTTTCTTACAGTATTAGTCCATCGGGATAAAGCTAGCTCGTTCTTCTACCGCAAGAACCCATTGTATTCCTCTCAAGTTGTGGCTCATTCCCCTGAGTATGTCTTGCGTAGGTTATTTTGGTATCCTAGCACTTCAAGAACGTAATTAATTAAAACACTAATCATCATTATAATTTATGCATCCAGTAATAAGTGGCCATGTCTGGCAATTCTGTTGTTGAACAGCATACACCAATGTTGTCAAAGGCTCATTTAAGTTTTGGTTAAGACCTGAAGCACAGAGAAGCTCTGGGATGGCCCTTTGTGTCGCTTAAGCTACACTTCAGTGTTGGCAAGGCAAATAAGGCGTGCACCTCATTGCCCATGAGTTTCTATCTTGAGTAAAGCAGTACTAATTAACAATAATATAATCTGAAATAAACATATTAATTGTTACAGAAAACATTATGAATGAGTGTTATTTCTTCTTGAATTACACACACCCATATATATATTCCTTCATTGTGCCTTTTTTATTTTCTACTAGAGCCCGAACTTTGATCGCACTTTGTGCTTAAAGCCCCATTAGACCTGGAACACTTTTTAGAGTTTTCACCCGTGTCAACACTGGTATACATCAGATTTAGATACTAGCAGATGAACTGTTTCTATGATTTATTATTGTAAGTAACTTGAAATACTTGGGGATAGCGTCGAAGACTTTGTCCGGTCCTATGATGCAGTTCATGCTGGCCATTATGTTATTTTATCTGTTGACTTGGTTGTCACATATTGTATGGTTTGCTAGTGCAAAATAACATCAAATGGGTGCCTACAAGTGGAGATAATATAACCTTGAACTTATTTTTCTACTATATATTTCTAGGACCCCGGACTTCAGCGTTGAGAAATTTGATGATCGGACAGTTATGCTCTGTGACCAGGTATGCTTTGACAGCAGTTACTTGCCATATACCAAAATTCTGCCGCTGTCTTTAACCTTTCTTCCTCTTATTCCTTTTCTTTGGTGCCATATCCACAGCTTCTTCTTCTTCTTATTTTTTTTTTGTGTGTGCGCACAAATGCAGTGTGAGAAGGAATACCATGTTGGATGTCTGCGGAAAAGTGGGCTGTGTGATCTGAAAGTGAGTCTAGTTTCTTTCTTAGGTTGGACAACTGTGATTATGTTGTCCATCAGTACTAATAAATACTTCTTAAAATTGGTGATAGGAACTCCCGAAGGATAAATGGTTTTGTTGCAATGACTGCAATAAAGTTTATGTGGTACTTCAGAATTGTGTATTGAAGGGAGCTGAGGTCATTCCAGCTCCTGCAGCAGCTGCCATAACTAAGAAGCAAGTCCAGAAATGTTTCATGGATACAGCTAGAAATGACATTCAGTGGCGTATCTTAAGTGGGAAGAGTCGCTTCCCGGAGCATCTACCTCTTCTTTCTAGCGCGGCAGTAATATTTAGGGTGAGCTTTTTATTGTTAGTACTAAGCATCAGTTGAATTTTTTTTTCCCGATGCATCAGAGCATGAAGAGGGCACTTACTGAAACTCTGAATGAATGGAAATTGTACATTACTGCTATAATTGGACATAGAAGTTTTAACACTTGTGGTAAAGCTACTTAATGCTGCATGGTGGTGAGAAAATGTGTATGGACATTAGAGTTCTGTTTTTCCACCTGAGTCATTCAAATTGCAATAATGTTGGGACTTTCGTCCCATGTTATTCAGTTAAATCAAAATATATAACTGTGAGCCCGGTGTTTTCTGCAGAACTATCGATAGGTCTGCATAATTTTTCTAAAATTGGTGATTTCTTTGATATTGCTGATAAGTGATAACTGAACCTTACTGTAGATTTCAATCCTTAAGTATTATCTTGTGCATCAACAAGATTCTTGAACTTGAGAAATCTTGACAGAATGCCTGGCTGACCTGAAACGACATTGTTAGAAACAGAAAAATCCTAATAACTACCACAACATGGAACAGTGGAGTCTACTTCTAAAAAAATTGATTAATTGAGTCTTAATGGAGTAGGACCAGCTGATTGAAGAATACAGGTGTAATGAGAAGAATTTCTATATGCACTTGTCCCACTTAATTAATTTTGATTGAATATCTAAAAAACTTATCCTTGAATTAAGTGTCAAGCTTCTCCTTATTCAAGTTGCTTGCGTAATTTTAATTGTCATCTGTCTTTCTGTGCAGGAGTGCTTTGATCCTATTGTTGCCAAATCTGGACGAGATCTTATACCTGTTATGGTTTATGGGTGAGTATTCCTTTGCATGCAAGTTATAACCCTAGGGTAACCACAAGATTTCCTTTGAAGCAGCCTTTTCTGTTTTCCGTGAACTGTAAAAGAAAATCTGAAAGAATTCTTTGCGTGTTTGATCTTCTAGTAAACTCCATTTAGGACAGCTAGTCTTAGGGTATATGCTTTGCATGTGTCCCTTTTATCCATGTATACACAATTTAATACGTGCCTGTGTTTGAATTTCCAAAATAAAAACCAAAGAAAAAAATGTAACGTAATAAAATGGTTGATATAAATAAATTAAATGACAAGATTGTACTAATATATCTGTCTTATCTAAAATTAGATTATTTGCACATGACGTGCAATTGTGTGTTTTTTTTTTTTTACGAGAAAGGTAATATCTCGTATAGAAATCTAAAGTTGCTGATGGAACTGTAGATACAAGCTCAAAAGTAGAGCCAAAGAGTAAACAAAAGAAGAGATCAGCCAGTAGCTGAAGGTCTAAAGCATTAACTGTTTCCTATCAGATCTACTAGGTCTCCTACATCACTTAAAATATCCCGTTTACACCAAAAATAGAACAGACCAGGGCAAATAAGAATGTCTAGAGTTCCTTCTTTCCATATAGACCACCATATACAAGCTGGAATAGTTTGCCACCAGTCTTCTGTACCACTTCTTCTGCCAACTTCTTTTCCAGCTATTAAGGAGTCCAAAAGTGGTTTTGGGAACAATGAAGAAACTCCTAGAATACAAAAGAACATGTGCCCACAGATTTGTAGTTATCTTGCAGTGGGTGAAAGGTGTTCATTGCCTTCCTCCTCTCTGTGATCTTTCTTGAGTTAGGCAGGTTCTTCTAACTACTAGCCAGGTGAAAACTGGCACCTTGGGAGGAATTTTGATTTTCTAGATTAGTTTCCGAGGCCAAATCCTTGTCAGACCAGTTCCGTAGCTGAGGTTACTATAAGTTAGTTCTCGCAGAGAAGTTGCTGTTGCCATTGATTCCCACCAAGGCTTGTCAGGGATGTCTCGGGTGTGGATATGGGATCCTAAACAATTTAGCAAGCTTGCTAATCTTTCTACTCCTTTTGTTAACTAAATTTGTGAGGTAATGCATACATATTAAGAAAAACATTCAAGGACATAATTTCAACCATAATTTCCTCTATTGCCCTTTGTGAAATCATAAATATAACTTTGTAAGTAGTGTAATTTATCGCTTACAAAAATATAAAACTTCAATAAATTAAAGGGCAAACATGAAAAAATTTGCAAACAACCATCTTGAACTTTGAACAATTCAACTATTTTGAATAATGAAAAAACCTCAAAAATTCACTTAATATGGAATAGAGGGAGTATTTCCCAATCATTTAGAGCTCTTCTGAAGATCAAAGTCCATCCTTGTGGACTCCATATTTGACTAAGATTAGCCTGTTGTTGGAGAGAGTCATCAGCATATAATTGAATGCAAACGTTCCAAATATTGATAAATTAATTAAATGGCCATTTCTTACAATTAATCTTTTATGCTAAGGGGTTCCATGCTTTATATAAAGTATAGATACTCATGAACGCTCCTTAAGTCATTGGATATTTCCCTCAGGTATTCTCATCAATTTTGTTTTCTTAGGCATTTATCATTACAGTACAGATGCTTTAGTGCTAGGAGGGTTTCTTGCATAAAGATATGATAGATGGCACTATTGGTATGATTATTACGAAAAATATATTCTCGACTTGGCAAGATAAATTGTTTTGCTGTCTATAACCCCAACCCCCTCCCTTCAAAAGAAAAACTCTTTTTCCCTGAACTGAAATAACCTGTTCTGTTCCAGTGTGTAAGGGTAACAGATATTTCTATCTGAAGAACATGAGCAAATAATTCATATTTCAGCATATTAGCAAATTAAATGTGTAATGCTTTTGGCAGAATGATTTCTGGTAAATGAGTAATGAAGATGGATAAGCTCCAACTTATTTCTAATCTAATAGTCTGAAACTTATTTCAAAGAAGTTGCTAAGTTATAGTTTGTTGATTCTTAACTTGGATATTTTGGCTTGCTTGTGTTCTTTTGCCCTTTGCTTCCAGAACTCGAGTACTTGTTCTATTTGAATTACATACACTTCGAATTTTCTAATTTGTGTATTCCTGTCTAATGTAGGAGAAGCATCGGAGGTCAAGAATTTGGGGGAATGTATTGCATCGTTTTGATTGTAAAGTAAGCCACTGATTTCTAAGTTAATTTTCTGGTTTCATGATGATACTAATCTATGCATTCTCAAGATTTTGCATTTATAGTTGGTCTGGAGTTGCATACTATTCTGCTTTCCTGATTTATTAATCATGTGACTAAATGGATACAGGTCAGTAGTTGTATCAGCTGGTCTTCTCAGGATTCTTGGCCAGGAGGTTGCCGAACTACCTTTGGTGGCTACAAGTAGAGCAAACCAAGGCAAAGTAAGCTCTATTTGACTCAACTCCTTGCTGTGATTATTTGTGGTTTTGCTTGCTGATTCAGAAGCTTTACTCCTTGGGGAAGTAAGCTATTCTTGTGGAACACAAACTGATGATTCTTATGTTTCTTCCTTTGAAGGGTTATTTCCAGGCATTATTTGGATGTATTGAGATTCTATTATCTTCAATGCATGTTAAAAAACTGGTTCTGCCTGCTGCTGAAGAGGCTGAATCCATCTGGACAAACAAACTGGGTTTCAGAAAGATGACGGATGAACGCGTGAGTGGATCTTTAACATCCGTATTGACAGTTCATTTGCTTTTGCTTGTTTTTCTGATTTTCCCTTTGCATAATGGATGATAGTGTCCATATCTAGTATATTCTGCTTATGTGGCTGCATTCTTGAGATGAGGATTTTTCGGAAACAACCTCTCTATCTCTATGAGATAGTAGTAAAGTCTGCGTACATTACCCTCCCTAGACCCCACTTGTGGGATTCCACTGGGTATGTTGTATAATGGATGCTGGTGTTAAAAGTTATATATAATAGATTCAATTTTCTTAAAAAGATGGAGAGTAGATTTAAACTGTATTATGTGCAGGGCTACTGGAAGCTAGTGTAGTGTTTTGTTTTGTTTAGTTTTTTTTTTTATTTTGGAGAAAAGTTAACTTGGAAGGTAGTGTAGATTTAGAGTCAAGTTATGCACGCAAGTCAATTTCTAATTGCTGATTTAAGAGTTGGAGCAAGTGCAAGCTGTAGGATGTTTAGGTTATCCCAAGGCAATTTGCAGAATGTTGGGTCTGGGAATACTAGCAAACGTAAGCTAAAAAGTCTTCGCATTCCCTCTATTCAAACCGACTTCTTTTTGTGAGTGGGTTCTTTTGAACTGAAATTATGTCTTATTGATGAAAGCTTGCTCACAAGACAGATGTAGTTTCATATCCTATAAAACTAATTGCTCCTTTGGGTGTCATGGACGAGGAAACAAAGTTGGTTTTGGTTAATATATGTCAGGAGTTTTCTTGTGCCTATGGGGTAACCAGTTTTTGGTGTGATTCACCAGTTTTTACTACCCAATCTGTTTTTCCATTTAGATAAATAATCTTACCAAGTTCTATGCTGATATCTTTTCACCTGTTTAACAGTATCTGAAGTATTCAAGAGACTACCAGTTGACGATATTCAAGGGGACAACAATGTTGGAGAAGGAAGTGCAGCAGACAGCTTATGAATTGTAATTCATCTTTGTGGAGAATGTGCACAAGGAGAGCTCTACATGGCTACATATCTTGCACGCACCCTTATTTTAGAAGGGAAGGAGACGTCTATTATACTCGATGATCTGAAATGGAGCTGGAAATAGAGAAAGAGAAAGTGGTGCTTCTCATTGCAGAACAATCTTTTCTTCGATACCTTAGAACATGCAATATGCACCTTTAGCTGATGAGTTTGAGTTTCAAGGTGACTAAATAGTACAAGAGGCGAGGTGTTGCTCGAGGTACATCCAGTTGATGAGGGATCATCCTTGGATGAAGGGCAAGAAACTTTTTATTCGTCATTTTCGCTATGTTTTCATAAAGTAGTCTGGGTTTTATAGATTAGTTTTCAGATGATGTATAAAAGAGCAGCTTTGGAGCTGCTCTTCTGAAGTCCTTAGAGGCATGCTGACCATTTATCATGCGTGCATGGGGGGCAAAGGTTTTTACCCCTTTTCGCAATGGTAGTTTCCTTTTGTACATTTGCAGTGCATACAGAGAAAATTTTGCCAGAAAGTAATGTAGGATGCATCTTATACAGGGCAATAAGCTTTTTCTTCATATGATGAATTATTGAAATATATGTAGTGATTGGGTTACCAAAACAGGAAGTAACAATTTGTTATTGATGTTGTTTTGCATTCCTTTTGTTCCATTTTGTATGACACGAGACACGCTAGTCATCCTAAAGCGTATTTGTGTGTTAAATGAACTGATATTTAGATTGGTCCAAATGTGGAAACTACAATTACATAATATTATTCCCCACACACAAAATTCCATTTGTGGAATGCATATACGTAACCTTATGTCTACCCTGTGCGGTAGAAAAATACGTAAACTTTTTGCTAGAAATAACACAACTAAGATTTAACTACAACAGTCCATATGTTATTCCAAACACAGAATCACAAGCTGAAAGCAAAGGAGGAAACGGAAAACGAAGAACAATAGATCATAAGTCCAAAAACACAAGAAATTCTTAATTTATTTGTCATTGATAACACTTACATCTCATACATTCACACAAAACAGTGGAGTATTGAGTGTAAAATTGTGAATTCAAATGTTGATATTGGCAAAGGCTTGAAGAGCATCACCAGTCAACCTACAAA
>JAOTQR010000002.1:20116825-20158047 GCA_025774065.1 Solanum ossicruentum | reverse complement strand
AAAATTGATAATTGAGCAAATTATTGAGTTAAAATATTTAAAGATACTCATACATAAATTCACATTTGTGTTTTAAGACAGAAATAATTTTTTGCTTTCTAAAAAGCATAAATTATTATTCAAAAGTGTTTCTAAAATTTATGGATGAGTCGAAGAGATACCACTATCATATGCTACATCTGTTGGTTGGTCCTTAAGAAACAACCTCTCTACTTCTATGAGATAACAGTAAGGTCTGCATAAAATCTACCGTCCCCAGACCACACTTGTGGAATATCACTGGGTATGTTGTTGTTGTTGGTTGGTCCTAGAAGACATTCCAGGAACTAAATTGAGATGAAAGATACTTTACAGATAAAAGCTCAAAGTAGACCCTAACGTAAATACAAGTTTAAATTGTAACTCAATTGTCAAAATTGAATAATATTTGGGTACTTCAAGTTGTAAATTCTCATACTAAGAAAACATTAACTATTTAACGAGTTTAGATAATTCCAATTTTGTTTGCCACATCCAAAGCATCATAGTCGGGCGTCAACCTCACGTAGGCTTTCTTTGATCCATCAGGCCTGAACCAGGATAACAAACCACATGAGTAAGAAACAGCAATCTAAAGCTATGCAACAAGTACAATGGTAGAACTAAATTTATCACATTACCTTCCTACTACATACAATTAAATTGTTTTAAATACTCCGCAAAAGTAAAGCAAAATGACTCTTTAAACTGTCTGCGCTTCTTTCAATTGTGAAGTAGCAGTTAGTCAATGCAACTTTCGACGCTTATCATGAGTTATCCGGAAACAGTCCATCTATGTTTTAAACATAGGGATCAGGCTGTGTACATCCGACCCCTCCTTACCCCGCAATAGCGAGAGCCTTTGAAGCAAATGGGGTAATGTTGTTACTCCACAAAAGTAAAGCATAGACGTATACTTCAAATATGTCTCAAAATAAGTACTCATCCAACTGCTGGCTCAATCTAAATGAAAATAGACCTTCCAAGACCTATATAAAGACATTAAACTATACCAGCATAATACTGGGAAATTGGAGATATGAAAATGCTGATACAAACTCCAAGACTACATATGTCGATCTTCTTGAGGTAGAGGTTTAAAAGATGCAGAATAATGAGACAAAAGTCATGCACAAATTACCACGAAACTAAGCTTAAAAGATGAGGCTTTGATATTATTGGACCGGCATCTACAATCTTTTCTTCAATAATGATGTGCGAAAAATGCAACTATCTTTCTCTGTTACAGAAATAGAGGCTAAAAGAAGTAGAGCACCTCGCCAGCTTAAGTGTTAGATATTTGATTTGACAACAGGGCGGGCTAAGTGAAGGATGTTCCACTTTTTTCACAACTAAAGCGCCAAATAACCAAAACAAACACATAATCACAAAGCAAGAAGAAAGTGGTTTACCTGATCAACGTATTGACTTTCTTTATCTGGATGTCATACATTTTCTTAACCGCATCCTTAATCTTCTTTTTGTCAGCACGGATATCAACAATAAATACAAGTGTATTATTGTCCTCAATTTTCTTCATCGCAGACTCAGTGGTTAGAGGATGTTTAAGAATCTTGTACTGATCAAGTTTGTTCCTTCCAGGGGCACTAATTCTGGGATACTTGGGATTTCTATCCTTCTTCAATGTCTTAGGACGATGAAATGTAACTTTTGTTAGTATTTTTTTTGCTGTCTTCTTAAAGGTTGATCCCGATTTAACAGCCTTGGCAGCCTTGATGGCTTGGGCTTTTGGGTCACCTTTTTTGGCCAAATCTGCTGCATTGGCAATTTCAAGTCCAGACTAAGTAACAGATCAAGTATCTCTACTAGCAGGAATGCATACAACCGAAGTTCCTTGATTTTATTTTCTAATGCAAATCAATTTTGAAACTTCAATAACTCACGTCACCTCTGTTTCTGATGCATCACAAGATTCCAGGTAGAAAAAATCGTACTAGTACAAGATGCAAATCTAACACCTGATTTATAATCAAACCAAAAAAGGCAGATCATTGTCATTAGCCGTTAACCCTCATGGTTATCAATTTAAGCACCAAGCCGTTCGCCCTTGCAGCTAGTCCTAACTTTCTGAAACATGAATGATTGTAGCTCTAAGCATATGTTCCAACCCTCATAGTAAACATCCTTCCAGCAAACATGAATAATTGCAATCACTCACCTCTAAGCATATGTCCAACCGTCACAGTAATTATCCCGTCCCCATCACCTAAAACTTGATTGGTAGCCTATGAATTAGTCAAACGAATTGGCCTAGAAAACCGCTGCCATAATCTAACATAAATCATTTCTCAAATCCGATATGCTGCAATTTCTAAATGCACTACCTTCTACATCACTTGCATTACTGAGCATGAGTGGTAGGTAACATAGAAAGTTCATCATTAGTTTCCTTTTATAAAGCAAATTTTGATTCTTCCACAACCCACATTACGTAACATCCCCTCTGCCTAAACGCTATCAATTCATCGAACAAACTCGAATAGACAACCGCCACCATTATCTCAAATAAAAATCCTATATAATCCCAGATACTGCAAAATTTCTAACTGGAACTACCTCCTATTACTTATTACTCAAACAAAAACAGATCAAGTGTAATCTCACAGGCGGAGTCTAGAAAGGTATAGTGTAAGCAAACACTATACTTAACTTGAAAAGGTAAAGAAGTTGTTTACGATCACTTACTATTCAAACCCCGAACATAATTATCACAATCATGACTCCCTTGATTTCAAGGGAATGCAGCAAACCCAAAATAAAATGAGCCATAAATTCAACAAATATGTAAACACCTATAACCAAGCTACATCATTCTGAAACTCAACAATGAAATCTTACTACTAGAACATTATGCCATTAAACTACTTTTCTCATGCATCCAAGAACATATAAAGCTTATTACTGAACACAATCTTAAATGTACATATAGTTGGAATCAAAATTAGAATTCAAATGAGCAAAAAAAATATAGAAGTGTCAAACATGTACCTTTAGCTGGAGCCATTAGAAGCAGTTCTAAACCTAAACTGCAAAACTCAGATAAGCTCCTTGATGTGCTGCTTAGGGTTTTCTCGTAGAAGACGATGATAACTTTATTTTAGGGTTTGGATGAGAAAGCCCGACTAATGGGCCGTTTCCTTGAGGTCCATAATATATGGGCCAAACGGTCTGAAAAAAATTGAATAAGGGCCAATTTGGTCATGATTTTGGATATATTGAAATTTTTTCTCGTAAACATGTAAAATTTTACAATTTATGAAAATTAATGTTTATAATATCACTAAATAAGAAAAAAAAATCATTTTCAGAAATAATCAGATTATCATAAACCGCAACATCGACAAATATTATATCTTCATTATCTTTTATAAATAAATGATTGTGATTACATGTCGCTATAAACTTTCACATACGTATAACAATAATAATGATATACTTAATGTAATCTCATCAAATGAAGTTTTGGAGTAGTAAAATGTAGGTGGACCTTACTACTATAATGTAAATAGAAAGATTGTTTTCGATGGATCCTGAAATCAAGAAATAAAAAATTAATCCAAAGCAATACATAAAAAATTAAAGAAAATGAAAAAATCGTGACAAAATACTTTATGTAATATGATAAATCCTCATGAATGGACAACAAGATACAAGTACAAAATACTAGATAGTACCTAAACTCATGAGACAAGAAATTACAAGAGTAATACTATGACTAATAGTGTAAAAAAGATAAGCGAGATAACGTTTATGTTAAAATTTATTTTTTAGTTACTGTAGTAGTTTTTAGTCAAATAAGTTGCTTAAGTTAAGAATAATTTAAATTCTAAATTTTTATTAGATAAATTAGTTTGTTAAAAAATTTTAGTTTCTTTAGAAGTTCAAATTATGCAGATTTTGTATTTTATGTTGGCTATTTAGAATCCATCAACACTTTAATAGAATTATTCAAAGCTATTGAGAGACATTACAATCAATATTTTTTTATTGTCCTATCTTTTTAAAAAGACAACAGTGATATTAGAATCTCATTAATGTTACAGTATTTGTGAGTTCTTCTAAAAAAAACTGCCATATCATTTTTAACCATTAAGAATTACCCTTTTAAACGTTCAGGGCTACTTGTAACCCCCAAGAATTATTTTTCAACTCATTTTAACCTGCTAGAACTATTTTCAACTTGTATATTTTTCAACGCACAAGCTATTTTAATTATCTTTTAATATAAAAATGGCAAACGATAGTCTCTCTTTAAATGCCCATAAATTTTCACAAACAAGCTTTATCAATTTTGATCAGTAATAATAAAATTTCATTTTTAAAAATTGTCAATTATTTTTATTGAAAGTTCGTGAAGAAAAAGATTTTGCACACGCAATTTAACTTGCAGGTGAATTCGATCAACCTAGAACTATAGTTTTTAATTATTTCTTTTGGTTGTTGGGGAGAGGATTCCAGAAATTATTCACCAAAAAATGTTATTCCCCTTTTAGGCGTGAAAATCTGAAATGTCATTACAAATATTCAAGATTTAATATATACTTATCATGTCATACAACAATAATAACATGGTCAGTGAAATTTCATAAGTGGGGATTGGGAAGGGTAGATTGTACGCGGACGTTATCGCTACCTCATAGAAGTAGAGAGGCTGTTTCCGAGAACCCTCGTCTCAAAATCCATAAACAGAAAGAACTAGATATAATAAAAGAAAATGAAAGGAAAGGAAAGAGAAGGGAAGGGAAAGGCTGTTTCCGCTACCTCATGTCATATTTTTAAAAATTAGTTTAATTAATTTTGATCAATATGTTAATATATTATGAAATTATATTAAATATATTATTAAATATTTTAAAATTATATCTTTTTTATTTTAAAATAGCTTATAATACTTTATATATCTAAATTATTTTAAAATATTAAATTAATATAATTTTATTTTAAAATTAATCAAATTTTAAGAATTAAAATATGATAGATAATATGAAACAGATAATATTTTACATTGATTGAACTATTGTTTTGAGCTGTAATCGCACTCATTAAATAATTTATGTACAATCATAGCAGAAAATAATATATTATAAGCCGCAAATGGGTTCTAGCTAGGTCATAATAATTTAATAATGTCATTTCGTTAATGACAGCAAAAAAGATTTCACGGGGGTGGTATCTTATAAAGATGTTAACATTATAAACTATTAGATTTAACAATGTCATTTTTTCTCAATTTATATTATAACGATGAAATTTAAAGAGTCAGAGAAATTTTTTTATATGATTTCTAAATGGTTAGTTGTTATGATTTAGTATTTTTTAATGTAATTTGTAAAATAATATATGTTATTTTATTTGTCTAAATTTATGTGTTATTAATAGAATTTCATGAATTCAACAAATGTTTTATATGTTTTAGATATTTTAAATTGTTCATTATTATGATTTATAATATTTTTTATGTAATTTTCAAACATATAATCGAATATTTTGAATTATTATTATTATGATCTATAATAATTTTACATATATAACTAACTTTAAAAAATATGACATAACTTGCAATGCAGATGGTTATAGATAGTATTTTTTCCGTTCAAACTTATGTATAGATAGTATTTTTTCCGTCCAAACTTATGTAGCATCTTTAAAATTTTAAGATTCAAATAAGTTTATCTTAATACTGAATTTTTCATATATCTTTTAAATATCTTGAATTGTCAATTGTTGTGACTTGTAATATTATTTTATATGGTTAATAAATATATAAATTTTATTTACAAAAAATTGAAGATTCTATGCTCAAGCTTTTGATTATATATTTGAAAATTGCATATATATTTACTTCTTTCTTATTTGAATTAAGAACATACTTATTCGTTAAGGAAAATTCTAATTTACCATGAGTTCTAATTAGCGATAAAATCCCTACATATAAGATCTTT
This sequence comes from Solanum ossicruentum, assembly GCA_025774065.1. Lineage (NCBI taxonomy): Eukaryota > Viridiplantae > Streptophyta > Magnoliopsida > Solanales > Solanaceae > Solanum > Solanum ossicruentum. Next base: position 20,152,066 of record JAOTQR010000002.1, on the reverse strand, counting down.
ATAAATAAATAATTTATCAAAATTAGTTTCATAATTAAATTTAACTTTTCTCTATGTAATGTTTGTTATCAAATGAGATACACGTACAAAATGCATACAGAAATACTAGTTAATATATAAGGAAGGGGAAAGGGTCTTCCATTCACAACTAATATGGGAAAACTCAACGTTAACAAGATACTCAATGTAACGTCATAAGTGAGACTTTTACGATTGATGTGTCTGCATATTTTACATTTTTAAGACAAATAAAAAAATTATTTTCAATAAATTCTTGCTCAAAAACATCCAAAATAATTGTATGAGTTTGTTCCAAATTTCACATTCAAAGAAAGGCTCCATTCCTTTCATGAGAAAGAAAGGTGAATGAGTTGCTCCAACTTCTAAGTACTGTTCATTGAGGCCCTTTCGGTGTTGTGGTCCTTTGTCTGGTCTTTTTTCCATGCAAAGTTAATGAGTATATGGACAGATAATTTTTGTACCAAAAAAATTTAAGAGGAAGAGTTACGAAATCTAAATGGGAAATATTGGAAGGGAAGTCCCCCAAGAATTTGGAGAGATGTGGTGAGTAGTGGCGGAGTCAGTATTTTGATTAAGAATAATTTTAAAAAATAGACACATGAAGTAATTATTTTCCACAGTTGGATGAAGTAAAAATTTATTATTTTTTTGGCTTTGGGGTATGATGGAATAAAACAAAATGACTTTTTAAACTGTCTGTGCTTCTTTCAATTGTGAAGTAGCAGTTAGTCAATGTAACTTTTGACGCTCATCATGGGTCATCCGGAAATAGTCGATCTATGTTTTAAACATAAGAGTCAGGTTGCGTACATCCCACCTCCCCTTACCGCGCAATGGGTGGGAGCCTTTGAGACAATAGGGTAATGTTGTTGTTGTAGACACATGAAGTAATCGAAAGGGGTTAAAATTTAAAAACTAGATATCCAAACTAGTCGAAAGAGTTCACCATCTACCAGCATATATACATAAAAATTATTTTTAATCATGTATAAATATTATAATATTTCACAGAAGGGAGTTCATTGGTCCGAACCCCGTAATCATAAAGTAGCTCCACCTCTGATTATGAGTTTGCAAAATTCGACAGTTTTTGTTGAGTGTGCATATCAATTACACTACTTTCTCCGTCTCTTTTTAGTTATCATGTTATAGTTTTCAAAAATCAATTTGACTTATTTTCAAAACTAAATTAAGTTAAATTAATTTAACATGTTAAGAAATAAAAATTTGAATATTCAAAAATTATATTGAAATATTACTAATTTCAACTTTAATATTAATATGATGATATCTTAAAAAATTAGTAAAAAATTTTATATAATTTAATTCTAAAAAATAAAAATGTGACAACTAAAAAATAGAAAGAGTTAGGATCACTAATCATGCATGGTATAGAAAGTGATGTTGTCTTTCGATTAAATGGAAACATCAAAGATCAAATTTTATCAATTTGAATAACTTATATATACATCAAATAGAAAAATCAAAAAATAAAAAGAAACAAATGTGAATTTAAGTAACTTCGTTTGGAGTTGTTTGAAGTCCAATTTTCTTTATGGTACAAAGATCAAATGTGAACCAAAACCTGATTCAAATGTGAATCCTTTATTTTTTCTTTTGTCATATCTAGTTCTTTCTGCTGATGGATTTTGTGTTGAGGGTTTTGGAAAACAGCTTCTCTACTTCTATGAAGTAACGGCAAGGCCTGCGTACAATCTACCATCCCCAGACCCCACTTGTGGGATTTCACTGGGTATGTTGTTGTTATTGTTGTTTGTATCGATAACGGGTTATTAGTTTTATAACTTTGGTAATAGTTTATTTTTTTTAATTATTGGATTATCGATTTTAAATTTTTTTTAATGGGTTAACTAATAATTCGATAATAAATTAAATAATTATATTTGAACTATTTGATATATAAATTCCTTGATAGTTTCATATTTTTATTTTTTTATTATCTCAAACTCTTATTTATTTTACAATGTGATAACGCTTGATTTTGAGCAAAATACAATTTGTCAACTCATGTGCATGGTTCATTTGATTTGTCACTTTAAAACCACTTGATTTGTCATCTTATTTTAAAGTAATTTTTAATAAAATAATCCTTTTATCAAATCTTAATAATTAAATATTTAAACCGATAATGATCGATAACCGACAAATCAATATCATAATGATTCTATAATAATTTAACATATCTGTGAATGGATAACTTATAAATCAAATAAATAAATTTTAAAATCATCGTTGCTGTTCCCATCGTCCCTAGTACTTGAAACGTGGCCTAGTGTGGGCTTTCTCTTTCTTGCCGGCCCAAACAATAGTTCGTAAGACTGGCGCCGCTAGAACCTTGATGGGTTGTTTACTTACCACTGTGGGCCCAAGGTATCACGTGGACTTTGCTAACGTGGCAATCACACCAATGCCGCGTGGATATTTGGATTACCTTACTTTGTTTTACTTTTAAATATTTTTAAATTTTAAAAGTATTTGGATAATTAAAAAAAACTTTTTAAACACTTTCTTGAAGTTAAAAAAGGATCTTAAAAAAAAAATTCAAAAGCCAAAAATTAAAAATTTTCAACTTAAAAATTTTAGCTTTTAATTATAAACCGCTTAAAATACATCAATTCAAAACACCTCCGAGAATAATCATTCGTAATCTCCATTCAACCAATCATCTCTCTCTTCCCACGTGGGACTTAATAAAAATAATACAATAGTCTACTCCATAATATCTTTTCTTTTTAATTTTTTTAATACTAATAATAATAAAAAATTCCATCTTTTCTTTTTCCCTCTATAAAGTATGCTATCCAAATGTTGATTAATTAGTTGTAATTTTTTAATGAAATCTATAGTCTTTTCTTTCTTCTTCTTCTTTCTTCTAGTCTTTCGTTTCTTTCATATTCATAAAATTTAGCAAAAAAAGAAAAAGTGGTTAGTTTGTAATATTTTGATAGGATTATTTTGAAGAAATCTTTCTTTGAAGTATATACAATGGGTGATTCTTCTGCACAATACATCCACTTGGTAAGAATAATATTACTCATATCTTCTTCTTTTAGTATTTTTATTTCTTTCTTTCATTCCTTGTTGAACGTTTCTATCGAAAACAATCCTTTTATCCTAAAAATAATAATGGTAAAATAGATTTAAACCTCATTTTTTCTAAGGCTTTAGCTGTTTCTTCTTGGATTTGATGGAATAAAATTACGAATTTGTCCCTTTAGATCTGCCTAACATGAATTTGTCTATTGTCAGCTCGGACCTAGTCCATCATGGATTTATCTTTTGGGCTCACCCAAAAACGTCTCCCAGTATATAGATCAACCCTTTATTTATATACCTAGCATCTCTCCTGAGTTTTATGATACGAGACATCTTATCTCAAGATGAATTGTTACAAATTTACATAATATATATTTAAAACTTAATAAGATATCTTTCTTTTTTTTAAAAAAAATTATAAATTATTTCAAAATTCTAGCCCGACCTCTGTGCAGGTGCATCACTTGATTGAAGAGTGTTTGTTGTTCAACATGAGCAAAGAGGAATGCATGGAAGCACTTTCCAAACATGCAAATATTCAGCCAGTTATAACCTCCACAGGTCACTAATGTTCTTGCTTTTTTAATTTTAGATATCAAATTTAAATTAATAATTCAAATTTTTATAGTCAATGCTAACTTATTTTTCTTTTGTCCAATATGTAGTAGCCAGACTCACATCTCGTGTAACTATGTTGTGTACTTTGTTTTTATTTTAGTTGCTTTGATTTTTCTTTTTTTGTGTTTTTCATTTGTATTTTTATTATTTATTAAATGGGTTGGTAAGTTAAAAAAGAATACAGCTAATTGAAATGCTTCCATCGTCTTATTTAACATTAGAAGCAAATGATTGAGTGAACCAACAAAAGTCGGAGTGAAATGAATAAGATTTCTTTATTTTTAATTATTAAAGAAAATCGGAGTGAGATGAATAATATTTTTTATTTTTAAATAAAGATTTAGAATTCAAATTTTAAATATAAATTTTTCATTAAAAAGTATTTCTTCTTAATAAATCTAATATTACGAAAATCTAAATCAATCGAATTTCAATATCTGGACAGAATCTATTCATTGAGAAACATGCATGCATTTATCATGCCTAAAATATGGATAGAGATATAATTGTCATTTCAAGTTTTTATTTATTTATATTTATAAGTTCTTTTTATTTGTATGGATAGAGGCATTCTCTGCTCACTTTTTCCTGTTAATAATCCCTTAACCACTCAACATATATGTGACAGAATCCTGACTTTAACAAACAATAAATTTTATATTTAACATATGAGTTCTAGATATTTTTGAATTATATTTATAATTTCTTTTATTTGTATTACATAATTTCTAAAATTATAAAGCGGAGAATAAATATAAAAACATGTTATTCCCTATCCTATCTGGAGGCCGACAATCATATTGGAAAATTAAACTCTGGTATTAATTAGTGAAAGAATGATCGGTTGAATATATACTTTTTCCTTTCAAAATGAAAAATTCTTTGATTTTTTTCTCGAGAATTTATATTTTGATTGAATTTCATTAAATTTTTGCGGAAAAATTAATCCACTAAATGATTAGTCCATTAGTGAAAATTGTGAAGTAACCCTCAATGACAAGTAAAGAATTTACTTCACACTACCAAAGAATGCGGTGTAATAGATGAGACTGTTCTTTCTTTAACCAGAGATCTTATATGCGGATACCGACATCGAGTGAAAAACTAAAAAAAAAAAAGGATTTACTTCACAATTTTTACTCATAGAATGATCACTTGAACAATCAACTCATCTTAGTGTGATTTTCTTAATTCTTGATTATGTGATTATTGAGCTAGTTTATTCTCAACAAATTAAATAAAATGTGTTCGTTTAGTTAATTAATAAATGTTATATTTAAAATGATCATTTGCCTAATCAACTCATCTTTGTTTGGTTTTCTTAATTCTTCATTATGTGATCATTGTGCTACTTTATTCTCAACAAATCAAATAAAATTCATTTATTTAGTTAAATAAATATAATGTTATTTTTAAATATAACAGTGTGGAAGGAGTTAGAGAAGGAGAACAAAGATTTTTTTGAAGCGTACAGCAAAAAAGACAAGGAAGAAGGATCAACGAGAAATAGAGAATCCGAAATGGAGACAACAAGACAGAGAATCCACAAGCTGCTATTGGATTCCTCCCTATCTAAAGACAAACCATAGTATTTAATTAGGTTATTTATTTTTTAGTATTTTTTTCATGTCTAGTTTACTCTGTTTATTGGTTTTTGAGATGAGAGTTCTGAAGAAATGACCTTGTGAGGTAGTGATTCTACTTTTTCCGATCTCACTTGTGGAATTTCACTGGGTATGTTATTGTTGTTGTTCATGAGTGATAAAGTAATAAATAAAAAAAATAGATGAAGTAAAAATTTATTTTGCACCTATAATTGACACACCGCTTATGTATTCTTAAGAAATTTGAATTGAGTTATTTAAGTTATTTTTAAATTAAAATAGTCTTTATGCAGTTTTGTGGAGTTTGGATAAAATAAAAAATATTTAAAATAATTTGTTTTGAAGTCAAAATAATAAAAAGAAGTAAAAAATCACAAGTTAAAATTTTGACTCATAAGTCATCCACCTTACGTACTTTCTGTTTCTGAAATTCACATTTCTACTACACAGTAAATTCGTTAAACATTTTGAGTTCAATAAATCTTTCAAATACTTATATTAAATTCTTGATTTATCATATTCAAAATTAAAATCACGTTACTAAGAATACAACTAATTGAAATATTTTCATTGTCTTATTGGGTTTGAAGAGCAAATAATTGAGTGAATCAACGAGATCGAGCTAGTCAGATGAATAATTTTTTGTATATCCTTCACTAAAGATCTTAAATTCAAGTTTCAAATATGAATTCTTTATTAAGAAACGTTTTCCTTTTAAATGAATTTTACGGTACAATAATTTGAATTAATCAGATACAAATGATCTGATGAAAAAAAATGGGCAAAACACTTTCCTATACATTTTGAGTGAGAAACATATGCACATATATCATGCATGAAATATGGAGAGACATAATTGCCAATTCAAGTTTTTATTTATATTTGCATGGATAGCTATAGGTGAAGGATCAAAATTTCACTAATTATATGAAAATTCAGAAACTACTAAAATAAAATGAGAGAAGTACTTAAAACATCCTTGAATTTGGTGCAAGTTATTAGTTGCACTTCTAAGTTATTGAAAGTTTTAAAAATATTCTTTACTTGACTAATTAAACTGAAATACACTCCTTATTTTACTACAAGTATTAAAGTCACGATAAGAATTTAGGGTTGCATTAACTTATGTCTTGTGCTTGTGTCTTATGTGTTGTAGTTGACACATTGAGGGTGAGGAGTGGAGACTGATGTTACATGGAAAGTTTGGTGCAAAGATCACTGCATGAGTCCTCTGATTCATTGAAACAAGTCTAGTCATTTGCATTTTAGCTCTTTTCAGTATGTTTATACGTCAATTATTCAGTTATCAAGTATAAATTTTACCCCATGCTACTCTTTCTATTATTTCCACAGCTGGATGGAGCCAAATATTTACTATTTTTTGACTTTGGGTATGATGGAATAAAGCAAAATGACTCTTTAAACTTTTTGTGCTTCTTTCAATTGTGAAGTATCAGTTAGTTAATGCAACTTTCAACAGTCATCCTGGGTCATCCAGAAACAGTCGATATATGTTTTAAACATAAGGATCAGGCTGTGTACATCCGATCTCCCTTTACCCCGCAATGGGCGGGAGCCTTTGAGGCAATGGGGTAATGTTGTTGATTGTTACTACTCTTTCAATTGAATCTCCAGATGGGAATTTACTGACTTAGAGACGAAAATAACGTCACTTTCTGGAAAATTGTCAAACTGCAATCTGTCTTAGAAGATCCTTTATAAACATGTCTTTCTAAGAACTACACGTCCACCTTAGTTAAAATCCTCTGTTTTCCTCTTTAACCTTATGTGATTGATGTTTTTCACTGGGGGCAGATTAGGTCCGTTGAGACAGAGATTAGCAAGATTGGTAAATGTTGTCTGAGATCAAGGTCGACTTTTTCAGTTTTATGGTGGATCGGTGAAGGAGTAACTAGGATAAAATTGTTAGGTAGTGGAGCTTGATAATATATTTAGCAGCTGTGGCGGTTCAATCTTCGCGGTGAGGTTGTCGTGGGATGTGGGGGGCGTGAGCCCCCCACCCGAAGGCCGGGGTTCGGGGCGGAGCCTGATCCAAATTTTAGGGTCTACTGTCTATTCTCCGTGTATACTTGTATTCTATATAATTGTAAATATTCGGATATTATTAATACATATATACACACACACATATATATATATATATATATATATATAGCCCTATCGCTATGAAGATTACCCAATTAATTGGGTGTTACCATGAAAAAGCTTCTCTCTCTTAAGAATTATTCTATGCCTTCTCTCTAAACGAAGAACAAGTCTTCATTGTAATTGCCCAACAAAAATACCTGACTGTTGTACAACATATCATTCTTGACAAGGAAAATAAGGAGTGGCAATCAAGTAAAGCTCACTCTTTCTTGCTGCAGTCATCTGTCGTATCCACATGCATCCGGCAATTTCCAATCAAAATGATACAATAATATAGCTAGTGGAAGATGAACATTGATCAAATCAAATGTAATTTCAGGACGCATTCCCAAAAGGAAGATACTCAAAGTTATTCCCTCTAAAATTCACAGAGCTCTGCTCGAATCTCTCAGGCATAAAGCTTTCCCAATATTTCGGGTCCCTTTCAATTTAGGATGAATTAGCTTTGAATAGTCAAAATATATATAATTATAAAAAATAAATAAGTTTTTTTTTAAGAAGTCAGGACTAACATAAAAAAAAAATATATAATTATTCTTATGTATTATAGTAAAATATTAAATGAGGCTGATATACCTAAAAAAAATATAAGTATGATAATTTTTAACGAGTTAAGGGTTTATCTGATAAGGAAATTAAATAATTTGCCCCCATACCAATAAATCGTTTATTATAAAATTTTAATATGTTCTCCAATCGTTTACTCGATAATTCAATAAAAATAAGCCAATTGATCAATTTTGCGATTGGCTAATTGTTTACGATTCAATTTTAAACACCCATGTACAAATCTAGAAATATTCTAGAAATGATACTTCTATAATTAAGTGGTTGGTGGAACATTTTATACATACTAGCTTGAAATAAGCTGACACAAATATCATTAGATACATAATTAACAAACAAAAGAAAAAAAGAAGAAATAGGATAAAATACCCTGACTGCTATCATTCTTGAGAAGGATAATAAGGAGTGGCAATCAAGTAAAGCTCACTCTTTCTTGCTGCAGTTATTGCAGAAAATTCTGTCATATCCACTTCCTCAGGCTTCTCACCATCTGGAAATTTCCAATCAAAATGATACAACAATTTAGCTAGTGGAAGATGCACATTGATCAAACCATACGTAATTCCAGGACACATTCTTCTTCCAGCACCAAAAGGAAGATACTCGAAGTTATTCCCCATGTAGTCCACAGAGCTCTGCTCGAATCTCTCAGGGATAAAACTTTCCGCATCTTCCCAATACTTTGGGTCCCTCCCCATCGCGTAAACGTTAACCATGATTCGTGTTTTTAAAGGGATAGTGTAACCATTGATGTTTGTTTCTTCCCTGCATTCTCTGGGGACTAAGAGAGGGAGTGGAGGATGAAGTCTCAAGGTTTCTTTAACAACTTGTTTTAGGTACTTCAGATCCTCAATAACATCTTCGTTGAAAGTTTCTTTTCCTTTTAATACTTCTCTTACCTCAGCTTGTGCCTTTGCTAATACTCTTGGATTCTTCATCATTTCTGTCATTGCCCATATAGCTGTTGTTCCTGAAGTTTCTGTTCCCGCTGAGAATAAGTCCTGCATTTCATTATTAATTAAAGAAGAATTAACATTTTGCTTATGGGTTTTTGAGATGAGGGTTCATGGGAAGCAATCTCGCGATCTACCTCTATGAGGTAGTGGTAAGGTCTGCATACAATCTACCCACCCCAAACACCACTTATGGGATTCCACTAGGTATGTTATTGTTGTTATAGCTTGCGAATGTATAAATCAAACACAAGAAAATAAATAAAAACTTCACTTTTTTTTCCTCCTTGCTAAACACACTCTTAGAGATAGTAAGAATACTTTAATACTTACAATCATAATTGCTTTGATGTTGTCATTGATGATTGGGATTTTGAGTTCCCCACTCTCCTTTAATCTTAATAGAACATCAATTAAATCTTCACATCCAAATGGACCATTTCCCTTTTTGCCACTTGCAAGATTCTTCTTGTGCTCATTGATAACATCCTCAACAATAGCATCAACATTTTTGTGAACTTTCAAGATTCTACTCTTCAATCCACTTATCACATGAAGGATCTTGATTGAAGGGAAAATGTCAGCCACACTGAATCCACCTGCCAATTCCACCAAATCCCTCACTAATCCAATGAACTTCTCTTGATCTTTCAACAATTCCCCAAAAGCTGCTTTGCAAGTAATTGAGCTCTGGTACCACGAAACCCGTTCAGTAAGGTTTATCGGCTCACCACGTGTTGATGACCTGATGAAATGGACGAGGCGTGAAGCCTCGTCCTGCCTGATGGAACTAAAGGACCGGACATTCTTGGCGGTGAGGAGTTCCAAGACACATACTTTACGCATTTGTCTCCAGTAATCTCCGTAAGGACTAAATGCAATGTCTGTGCACTTGTAACATATTATTTCAAGGGCTGGTAACCTAGGCCTCGATGCAAAAGCGAGGTCATGAGTTTTTAGTACCTCTCGCGCCATGTCCATAGAAGAAACTACGACGGTAGAAATTTCTCCTAGTTGAAGGTGCATGAAAGGTCCATATTTTTTGCCCAATTTTGTGAGTGCATGATGAGGAAGTCCACCTTCTAATGCCAAGTGATGGACACTTCCTAAAAAGGGCAATTTCCATGGTCCTGGAGGAAGTTTTTTGTTTAAGTTTCTTGATTTTTTCCATTCCACAAGTAGTAGATAGAGGAATGATAGGAAAAGGGATAAGAAAATAAAGTTGAATAGAAATTGGAACTCCATTAGATAGCAAAGGCTAATAGAGGGGTGTATAGGTTTTAAAGAGAAAATTATTGACTAATTTAGAAATTAGGTAATTAAGCACATTTGTTTTTTAATAATTTAAGCACTAAACTGATTTGACTAAATTCTAATCATTAAGATCTTAATTAAGTAAAGTCTTAATATCATTCAGAGATATTCTTGTGTGGACAATATTCAGCACCACCATTAATCATCTCTGCCTTTCCAATTATTATCATCGTCAATCATCAACCATCTCTATTGTTACAATCATCATCGCACCTTATACCATTTAAATCATTATAATTAAATTCATTGTCACGATCACTGCCACCTCCACCATCATAACTAGAATGTCAGCAACTTTCACTAACTCATCGTTAACTACCTTACATTCTTTAGCTGTCACTACGAACACTACTGCCAACAACTACCATCACTATGGTTAATCCTTACGCTTTACAACAAATAAGCAATTTCACAACATTTGTATAGTGACAATAATAAAATTACCCCTAAATAATTTAGGGCCGTAACAAATGAGTAATTATAATCACATTCTATATAAATATCGCAAAAAACTTTAGTAATTCCTGATGTGATGACATTAATTTTATTGGCATTAAAAATGTCACTTCCGTTGTAGTGGCTACGACCAACCCTCCATCATTACAATACATTATCTATCACTACACAATCTTCGGCCATTGCCATTGACACCATCAACTACTAACATCAACAAACTTCACCATTACTAATAATTACTACAACACCAACCACCTCTCTCGCCATTGCAAGTCACTAACATCTGGTACTACCGCCACCACCACTGCTATTTCAAATCATCATCACCATCACTAGTGAACATTAATGTTTCAATTTTTTTAATCACATAATGATTTTATTTTATTTAATTAATATTATTTCTTATATTTAATCAGTTTTAATTTGAATTATTTATTAATCATGTTTATAAATAAATAAATAAATAAATATTTTTTCTAAGAACATATATAATATTAAGCTCGTACGTGCCAGTCATCATCTCTTAAAGTAAACTAAATGAAAGTTGAATTCGAGATAGAGACTATTTATAAATTTATAAAGTAATAAGAATTTGTTTGTGTATGAAAGAAATAAACCAATTTTTAATTGTATTGATTCCAAATAACAGCTAATTAATATCAATAGAATAACGAAAATATCTTTAATTAAATTAATGTCAAACTCATGATGTATTAGCAATCATCGAAGTTACAGCCGGCCATGACGTGGAAATCTATGCAAATCCATTAAATTTCAGTTCCTGATGCTTAGTTTCTAACAAGTGATTCAACTATGTCATTCGTTAATATTTAAATTGTTTATGTTATCATCGTCATTTCTATCACTAACAAGTGATAGAGACTTATTTATTTTTGTGCGAAAAGAATTTAAAATATCCTTAAATTATATGAAATGAACAAAAATATCATTTATCAATATCTTTAATATTTGGATTCAAAAATACTTTTATTATTATTTAATGGGTCAAAAATACCCCTTTTTTCAATAAAATTATCTTTTATTTTTCTTTTTCTTTTTTTGAACTCATTGTTTTTGTAATAGTATTTTTTATTAGAAAATATTTATCTTACTTCAATTCGATAAAAATTTTAAAATAAAAATATTTTTTATTTTATTATAATTACTATACTTATTGTTATCTAACTAAAAAGTATTAATTGTTGGATTTACTAGATCTAATATCTATGACATATATTATTTGTTATAATGGTATAATGGTCTAATTTAATTGATATAATGAGATTAAGAAAAAAAGGACTTATTTTCTTACTTTTTTTATTAGTTAAAGGTGATTTTAAAAGAAACAAAACAAGAAAAGGGTTCTCTAAAAATAATATTTTTTATAAGGAACACAATATTATTTTATATATATATGTATATATATTTGAAAAGGGTATTTTTGATCCATTTAGTAACAAGAAGGACATTTTTGGACCAAACTATCAACGACAAGAATATTTTTGGACCAAAATATTGATGACACAGATATCTTTGGACCAAACTATTAATGAAAGATATTTTTATTCATTTTACATAATTTACAGATATTTTAATCCTTTTTCCCTTCTCACATTTTTCTCACGTGATATCATTTGAATTCCTCATTATTTGTCAACCCCGCCCCTTTCCACCTTTAAAAATTGGTGTTATTTTTAAAAATAATGAACTACATGATTTAGCATAATACAACGCAAATTTCAGTCCACAACCCCTTAAATAAGCCTAATAGCTAATCCTTACATTCTCTTCCACTCAAATTTTGGACTAAAATCATCCCTATACTATGGCCTAAACATAAAATAATCTTTGTATTACCTCAAAAAAGTACAAATTAAATTGAAATTTATCTAAAAAGAGGTCTACAAATAAGAGAGGGATATATTATAGCTCAACCAATTTTCTACTATTATGAGGTAACTGTGAAATGGTAATCCAAATTATATAGGAATATATATACACAAAAATATTAAATTAGGCTGAATGATCATTTATATATAATAAATATTAATTGGATCATTTTAGGTAAGTAATTTTTTAATTACCAATAAACATATTATTTAATTTATCCAATATATAATTCTAATATCAAAGAGAAAATGATCCAAGAATAGAAGTTAGCTTGGTATGAGAGAATATGTTTCGGCATTTTACACAAATCTCATATTTTTTAGAGTTAATTCCAACTAATATCAACTTTTTTCAAAATTACTAAAAACTTCTTTTTTTTATACAAAAACGAAATCAGTAATACATGTCGAAAATATAGGAGCATTTAGGGATTCTAATTATGATACATAGACAAGTAGAGATTGTAATTTGTATCAATAAGTGTTGCAGTTTTGTATCTTTTAAGAGATTTTTGTAATTTTTTAAAAGAGTAGAGATTATATGAAAATATGTAAACATAAGTTGTGTATTTCTATAATTTTTCCAATATGTTTTCCACAAAAAATATTCTCCTAAAAGATAGTTTCTTAATACATAAGTGTATTAAAATCAATTTCCATAATAATTTTTTTTAAAAAAGAATTGAAATAAACCAAATTGTTAAACAGAGGTATTCGATTGAAAAATAGTACAATTTCTTTTCGTCAAGTCAAATTTAGAAGAAAAAAGGACTTGTTCAATCGTAATCTTAGAAAATAGTATAAAAATAATAATTAAAATATGTGTATAAATTATAATGATTGATAAATAGATGGACATCAAATTATTAGGAGAATTTCAATTAATGGTAACAGTAAATTTATAATTTCCTATTATATATGGAACTTAGGGTTTAATTTCTTATACCGTAATCCGTATGAATTAAGTAAACCTATAGGATTTGATATAACTTAATAGTTAAACCTAATTCTTGTCTATGTAGGATTAGATATAACTTATAAAAATAGAACAAGTTAGCTAGTATACGTACCTCCAAAAAGTAAAAAGTGATCATCATTATACAAGAAAAGAGAGTTGTAATTTTTAGGAAACAAGATCAAGAAGAAGAAGAAACAACTACAATGATGCTTTCTCATGATTACGATATGGCGATGTTCTCGCGTGAAGATGATAGTCTGTCCAAACAACTTAGATGGATACAAAGGGACGCGGAATTCTTGAGGAATCGGATGATATTCTTCAGATTTAAACGTGAGATCTCATATAAGGGAAATACTTATTATGTTAACAGACAGAAATATGTTCGTAGTTTCAAGATGAACAATAATGAAAGTGTACTTCGAAAAATCAAGAAGTGGGTTAATATAAAGAAGAAGATGAGTAGGAACGATTCTGATGCTAAGAGAAATTCAATTTCCAAGTTGTCAAATGACTCATGTACTAAGAGAAACTCAGATTCAATTTCCAAGTTGCCAAACGACTTATGTAGTAAGAGATACACACTTTCCGAGTTGTTTGCTCTTGATGTCCAAGATTGAATATAGGGGATCTGAGTATTTAATTTAGAAATATAGGGAGTGTATTTACAAATGAGTCATATTTCAAGGGTTTTAGTGTAATTTACTCAAATTTCAATGCTTAATAATTAATATATTCTTATTTCTTTTGCCCGTATATATTACCTCAAGCCTTTGTTTATTTACCTTGAGAAAATGCAAATGGACAATGTTGGGGAATAGCAGGCGATAGTGAAAGCGTGATCATGATCGAGATTGATATTGAAAAATACAAATAAATTGGGCAAGATAATAAAATAGATACATAGATTTAACGTGGTTTACTCAATAAATAGACTATGTCCACGGACGACGAAGAACAAAATATCACTATAATGAAAAGTGTACAATAAAACCTCATTGGACCTAGGCACTACGAGGATATAATTTTTATGTATCACTCAGTGATATAAAAGGAGTATTACAACACTCATAAAAACAAATACACAATGTGTGTGTATTTCACAAATTTTTTGTTGAGGCGTTTTCTTATTTTTCCTCTCCTTGGTGTGTTCTTATGAAGAAACTCAATTTCCTCTTTTATATTTGCTTACAATTGTTGAAAGAACTCAATAAAGTTGGCAAAAGTTGGTGGTCAAGAATGACATGCCTAATTTGACAAATTAGGCAGTCAATCTTGAACAAATTTGATAGTCAACATTGTTGAAAAAACTTGTGGCCAAATTTCAACAGACAAACATTAAAACAAAATATCAAACCCTAAATTTTGGCGGTTGCTTCTTGAAAAAGTATTGACTTACTATGCAATGGGAAAAAACATAATCAAACAAGCAGTAAACTTTTAAAAAAAACTAAAAGTAGAGCAAATTTGCCATGTGGCTGAAGACTTCAAGAGAAATCGATGACAACTGAAACAAACCGCGGGGGCTAACAGTACAAATAATGCTCAATATGCAACCCAAAATAACTGTGCAGTAGATAAATGCAATCCCATGGAGAGAATCAACAAACTCAGGGGAAGACACGAAAGGCTCAGAGAGAAAAAGAAAGAATCAGAATTGGTCGATAGATTTTATTTCAAATGTTGTATGCAGAGTATACAGAGAAATTGCCCCAATTTACTGTTTCAGAGCGTCTCCTAGTTAGAATAAGAAGTATAGGCAAGCTTATTTATACATACAAGCTTAAAACAAGATGACACTAACATCATTCTTGAAAAGGAAAATAAGGAGTTGCAATCAAGTAAAGCTCACTCTTTCTTGCTGTAGTTATTCCAGAACACTCAGTCATGTCCAAATCCTCAGGCTTCACACCGTCAGGGAGTTTCCAATCGAAGTGGTAGAGCAAAATAGCTAGTGGAAGATGAATGTTGACCAAACCAAACGTAATTCCAGGACACATTCTTCTTCCAGAACCAAAAGGAAGATACTCGTAGTTTTTCCCCATGTAATCCACAGAGCTCTGCTCGAATCTCTCAGGAATAAAACTTTCCGCGTCTTCCCAATACTTTGGGTCCCTCCCTATTGCATAAATGTTAACCATGATTCGTGTTTTTAAAGGGATAGTGTAACCATTGATGTTTGTTTCTTCCCTGCATTCTCTGGGGACTAAAAGAGGGAGTGGAGGATAAAGTCTCATGGTTTCTTTAACAACTTGTTTTAAGTATTTCAATTCCTCAATGATATCTTCATTGAAAGTTTCTTTTCCTTTGAATGCTTCTCTTACCTCAGCTTGTGCTTTTGCTAATAAACTCGGATTCCTCATCATTTCTGCCATGGCCCATATTGTTGTTGCTCCTGAAGTTTCTATTCCCGAAAAGAAGAAATCCTATATTTCATGGTATTTGTCAAGATTATATATAAATAACTTTAGGATAACACTAAACTCAAAAAAATAAGTAAGAAATTCACTTATTTTCATAGAAAATATTTTCCTCCCTGCCAAACACATTGTTGGAGATTTTTAAGGGGAATTTACACAAATCCACTAGTTTAGAGCTTAATTAGGTGCATTGCTATGGTTCTTCAAAATTATTGTTCGTGCTAGATTTTGATCCCAGATATCTGAATCTGGCCATTCTAGATATATGTATCTCGGATACATGAGGTTCAAATTAGTTATAATTTATTCCAGATAAATAGTAAATGGATTTGCATATATCTAAAATACAAGAATCTCTCGCCTGCCTCTCTACCTATGTATTTGTACTTCAAAATATGTCTATGATGTATCTGGTCTCCCAAATACACGTATCTAATGTGATTCACATGTATCTGGGACCTATCTCTCTCCTTTCTCCTCTCTCACTCACGTCTCTCCCACTCTTGCTCGCTTATGTATTTGTACTTTAGAGTATATCTAGTAGCACAAATACTTTATTTAGGTGTATCTGACTTAATATCTGGCACAAAATTATTAATTAGTGAAATAATATGCAATTATTTTAAATCCTATAGAATGCTTGTGTAATTAGATAGTTTCACCTATTTTTCAATATATGTACTTACAAGTATAATTGCTTTGATGTTGTCATTGGTGATTGGGATTTTAAGTTCCCCACTCTCCTTTAATCTCAGCAGAACATCAACTATATCTTCACTTCCAAATGTACCATTTCCCTTTTTACCACTTGCAAGATTCTTCTTGTGCTCATTGATAACATCCTCAGCCATAGCATCAACACTTTTGTGAACCTTCAAGATCCTACTCCTCAATCCACTTAACACATGAAGTATCTTGATTGAAGGGAAAATGTCAGCCACACTAAATCCACCTGCCAATTCCATTGATTCCCTGACTATTCCATTGAATTTCTCTTGGTCTTTCAACAATTGATCACCAAATGCTGCTCTGAATATATTTGAACTCTCATAACATAAGATTGGTTCTGTAACGTTTATCGGCTCACCACGTGTTGATGACCTGGACGAGGCGTGAAGCCTCATCATGCCTGATGGAACTAAAGGACCGTACGTTCTTGGCACTGAGAAGTTCCATCACGCATATTTTGCGCATCTGTTTCCAGTAATCTCCATAAGGACTAAGTGCAATATCCGTGCACTTGTAGCATATTATGTTGACGGATACTAATTTAGGCCTCGATGCAAAAGCAAGGTCATGAGTTTTCAGTACCTCTCGCGCCATGTCCATAGAAGAAACTACGACTGTAGAAATTTCGCCTAGTTGAAGGTGCATGAAAGGTCCATGTTTTTTGCCCAATTTTGTGAGTGCATGATGGGGAAGTCCACCTTCTAATGCCAAGTGATGGATACTTCCAAAGATAGGCAATTTCCATGGCCCTGGAGGAAGTCTTTTGTTTAAGTTTCTTGATTTTTTCCATCCCACAAGTATTAGAAAGAGGAAAGATAGGAAAAGGAATAAGAAAATGAAGTTGAATGGAACTTGGAACTCCATTAGAGAGAGGGGTGTTTCTCACTTCTCTAGTTCAAAGCTTGCTAAAATATCTAAGAGAGCATTTGGTAGTAATAGAAAATCATATTTAAATAAATCCCACTCCCCATTAATCTTAGATATAATTGGGCAATTGTCATGAACCATATAGTATTGATGACATGGATAATTGAAATTACCTGTATAAATATAATAGTTCTTCATTATAATTACTTCAAATTGATAACAAATATTTTATAAGTAATATAAAATCATATTTAAATAAAATCATGATAACTAAAGATGGATTTATTTGACATCCTCTCATATGGCTCCTACATCTCAGGAATTTTGAGTTCTCCGCTCTCCATTAATAAGGATGGTAATAGGGTGAGTGTGGGGCAGATTGAACTTAACCCGCAATTTTTAAAGCCATCCTGTCTCGTTTTACATGGTGACTTTTTTCATTTTTAACCCGTTCACATGCCCCACATAGACCTGCCCTGCTTAAATTTTTAAGTTCTTTTGTTTTCTAATTGAATTCAATATAAGAAAATTAGAATTCATACTTTTTTTTAAAATTTTTCACTAATTAACTATTTCTAGTTGACATTTCGACAATTGTTTCTTAATCGTTAATTAAAAGTTTTTAATTAATATTTTAACAACTAATAATTTACAGGACATGTCTAATTTAAATTTTAGAAAAAAATAAAATTAAAGTCAATGTTTATTATAAAAAGTTTTTATCTTTAATTTTTACTAATTACAAATATTTAATTTTTTTCGAATTGCTATTTGATTTTTTAAATCCACAACCCATCCCATCCCACATCAATTTTAAAAATAACTACTTCAGTCCGTCCGTTTCACGTAATTTTAAACCCATATAGACTGAATAGGAAGTTCGTGCTTTTGTAACATACTATGTCCGATGGATGCTAATTTAGGGTTCGATACAAAAACAAGGCCGTTAGTTTCAGCGTCATATTCATGTATATATAATGTATAACGTCGCATTATATATATATATATATATATATATGATGGAATAAAGCAAAATGACTCTTTAAACTGTCTGTGCTTTTTTCAATTGTGAAGTAACAGTTAGTCAATGCAACTCTCGACGTTCATCATGGGTCATCTGAAAACAGTCGCGCAATGTTTTTAAACATAGGGGTCAGGCTGCGAACATCAAAACCCCCTTACCCCACAATGGACGGAAGCATTTGATGCATTGGGGTAATGTTGTATATATTGCACCAATCCATCTTCCTCAACGAACAGATTTTTTTAGTCTGTTAATTTTTTCCTACGATGGAATCATCAAGCATTACGCAGTTTGTAGATGTCTCTAGCTCTATTTTTGGAATTTGCTTTTGATATTTTACTTTCTTTTCCAGTTCTTTAAAAATAATAATAAAAAAAAGGAAAAGACGCAATAAGATGTTAAATTTTTGTCGTCTATCAAATCTAAAATTAGAAATTGCGTCGTAGATAGAAAGTGTTGCAGTGGTATTAATATAAATACAAATTCAATTGAAATATTACCTAAAATAAGGTCTACAAATATATATATATATATATATATATATATATATATATCTAATTTTTCCAATATATAATCCTAATACCAGAGAGAAAATGTTATTTGGTATGAAAGAATGTGTTTTCCACAAAAGAATAGTCTCCAAAAAATAGTTTCTTAGAACATAAGTGTATTAAAATCAATCTCCATAAATAATTTTTTTTGAAAAAATATTGAAATAAACCAAATAATTAAACAGAGGTATTCAATTGAAAAAATAGCACTAATTCTTTTCTTCAAGTCAATTATAGAAAAAAAGGTACTTATTCGGTCATAATTTTGGAAAATAGAAAATAGAAATTTTTTAAAAATATATGTATAATGGTTGATAAAAAGATTGAGAACTATTTATTATAGGAGAATAAACTTACAAAATCACGAAAGAAACAGTACGTACGAGGTAAAGTTAGTATTAAAAAATATAAGATAAAAATAAAATGAAATTATTAAGTAACAAAGCGACAAAAACCAAGCTTTACTTCAGTAGAATTTGCCACCATTACATAACAATGCAATTTACAATATGATTCAACAAATTTAAAAAACAATTAAAACATGATATTTAATGTAATGAAACAATATACTACGTGCAGGGTAGGCATTCAATTTTTCGGTTTTGATTCAATTTTTTTAAGTTCAGTTCGATTTTGTTCGGTGTTTTAAAAATGATTTTTCGATTCAAACTAATGAAAAAAATGAGGACAAAATCAAAGTATAAGACACTTCAAAACATAAAATCATGTTAAGTAATGATGTGCTCCCTTAGAACATTTATTGTGCTTAAAAAATTATATTTATCTTTGTCAAGAACTTGGACCTCCAACTTTACTTGAGGAAAACAAGCATGAAAACATCTTTTACATGACATAAATGATCGACAAAAATATGTTTGAAACTTTGCTTGGAAAATAATATTTCAAGTTAACTATATGAATTATAAATTTGTTGCTACTTTGACTTGTTTCATGAATGATTTATTTGCTAATTAACTTATATTTAGATAAATATATAAAATTTAATAAAAGTTCGGTTCTTCGGTGCACCGAAGTTTTAAGACCCCTACTCGAACATCGATATCGAACCGAAAAATTGAATTAGTTCGGTTAGATTTGATTTTTCAATTTTTCGATATTTATGTCCATTCCTAACTACATGAGTAGCTAACAACATTCAAACATGTTATAAGTCATCGTTGGTATCGTTAGCTAAGTCATCCGGGCCGACGGAAGCATCACGATGGCCGCCTTCAATATAATTTTTGTCGAACGACGAGCATAGTTTTTTAGAGTTGACTTAAATATGCAACGAGATATTACAAGTATCGAAATGATCTTGATATCACGATCCACCGAGATTTAATCCTTTACTACTCGAATTCGTAAAAAGAAAATATATATGTATAATTTCAAGATTATTGCGGGGTCAAAAACAAGGTTAAAAATATAAATTTTCGAATTGAACTTCCTTAGGCGTGCAAAGATATTATAAATTACATCTAACCTAAATATATTTATATAAAGAGATCAAGCCCCCGCTTCTTAATGTTCAATATAAAACACTTGTAAATATTATTGATTATCGTAACAAATCTAAAACTTTTTTAAAATGCATATTAAGTAGCCTACCAAATATTAAAATAATGGCGTTGAAAATTCTGATCGATACGGTACTATTATATTTACCAACATATACCCGATTAACACCTAGTTTTTGAGCAAATAAATTTTTTTACATTATTATAGTATTTAAAAGTTTGTTTAAAGGCTAAATTAGATTTTGTATTATTTTTGTTAAATTTATTTTAAAGTTATAAGAAAATAGAGCCATATTTAGGGATGAGTTGTGTTTTATTTTAAAAGAAAAGCAAATATACCAAAAAAATATGATTTATGTTTTAATAAATAAGCTAGTGATTTTAGTGTTTTTTTTTGGTTTTATTTTATTAGGACAAGCTATTTAATTCTTCTATATTTTTTACTAATCTAAAAATAGTTAATTACTATTTTGTTATTATATTTTCTTGAAGGGGAAAATCCTAATCCCTGACGTAATAAAAGCTCAACACACACACACGGATGGAAAAGGAGAAATTGAAAAAAGAGGAAAAAAGTAAATAAATTAATTAGGTAAACAATCTCTATTGCTTATGTTTACTTTTTTCATCATTTGATTTTTGTATAGGAAATGAGATTGAACTTTTTACTGTAAATTCAGAAGTTGTTTTCTCACACGGAAGGAAAAGGAGAAATTGAAAAAAAGAGAAAAAAAGTTATAAATTAATTAGGTAAACAATCTCTATTGCTTATGTTTACTTTTTTCACCATTTGATTCTTGTACATAGGAAATGAGATGCAACTTTTTACTGAAAATTTAGAAGCCATTCTTTTCACTCATATAACTATCTGGTTTAGTTTATCAACTTAAATACTGAAGAAAAATATATATAGTCAATCAAATCCTTTTATCCTTATTTTTTAGAAAGAAAAAAATTTGAAAACATTTTAGGTCTCACCAAATCACACGTAGAGATATTGATAACACACATAAAGCGAAAAACTAACCCATATCTACGTAGGATTTGATATAAAATTAATTAGACCTAATTCTATCCATGTAGGATTTGATATAAAATTAATTAGACCTAATTCTTATCCATGTAGGATTTGATATAACTTATAAATAGAACAAGTTTATTTACCTTTCAAAACTAAAAAGTGATAATCATTACACAAAAATAGGAGTCATAAATTTCGCAAACAACTTAGATGGGTACATAGGGATGCGGAATTCTTGACGCATCGGATGATATCTTTGCTAGCCCCTCTTGCAAGGATTCAGGAATTAGTCACTTCTTTCACCAAGTGTAGTGTCAATTAATGGCGGAGTCAGAATTTTTACTAAGAAGATTCAAAATCTGAAGAAGTAGATAAACAAACTAGTCGAAGGGATTCGACATCTACGATATATCATAATTTGAGCTCAAATAGATTAAAAATTAGGTTGGATTATGACTCGTCCAATTTGACCTGCTTAATTACAATAATTTGAACATATTATTATTTACTTTTTTATAATCATAATTTGAAATTCAGATCAAGAAAATTAAAAAAAATTACAAATGGATAGATAATTTCTCGAAGATGAGAACAAACATTACACCAGTGCAAATAAAGAATCCTAAAATAGATTGAAATTGAAGATTAAATTAGACTCAATTGAAGTTGTGAAAGGAATTAAGTATTAGTTCAGATGATTAGATCAGATATGACACACTTGCAGTTTACTTGAAAGCATGATCCTAGATTAAAAAAATATGGAGAACATCCCCTCTGCCTTCCACAATAAGTATAAAGCTCCGTACAAATATTCTATTACATTGAATATATTGTTGTTGATTATATATTAATATTTATTAATAAATATATCTTATATATTTTTGCTCAATCAAAAGTAATGCACATAATTCTTTTTTTATTGATCGTTACTCTAGGGCTCATTGCTGTGAGAGACTCGAACCGAGACCTTAGGAATTCTCATGAGTTCCTACTATAATTTCTTTCGTTCCCAAGAACTAGAATATGAAATTTTTAATTGATGACAACTATCCCACTATAACTCATATAGTTATAATTATAATACAAATATTATTTTTGTCTCATTTTATATGACATCCTTTTTTTTGGTTTATCCAAAAAGAATGTTATCTTACTCTAATCGAAACAATTTAACATTAAAATTTCCCTTTTATCCTTAATTAAATGATTCTCAACCACACCATGCCAAGTTATTGGAAATAATTTAACCTTAAAAATTTTCTTTTATCCTTAATGAAATGATTCTCAACCACATTGTGTCAAGTCAAGAGTGTTGGGATAGAGGGAGTAATTTGTTTGGTCAACAAAATTATTATTATGATCAAGTGTAATTACACTCCACCACTAAAAATTATACACTATAATAGCCTCTAAAGTGAAAGCAAAAGTTTAGAAGTCAAATATTATTATAACAAACCAACAAAATCCGAACCTTTTAGTCGTTAAGAATATGGTAACCAATACGGCGGCGTCAACATCATTTCATAACCGTTTTAACTACCACCGGCGGCCGCGCCCACTTCCATTTTTTCGTCTGCCGTCGCCCTTAATTTCTTCCATATCTTCAATAAAAAAATCAAAAATCCATTGATGGACCCGTAAAAAATAAAAAGTAAAAATATAGAATGTCTTCCATCAACCGACAAGGTAATGCCATCAATTTTTCGTTATTCGGTAGATGAATAATTGACTTGTTTGGGACTGAGACGTTGTTATTGTTTTATAGCATGATTATATATTGTGTATTTGACTATTTTTCTTCTTTTGCGTGATTCAGGTTCGATGGATCTGGAAATGGGGCTACCTTCGGCTCCAAAGCCAATTTCGAACATGAATTATTCCGGGGATCCATCAGCGTCCCCGTCTCCACGAGCACCGGCGCTTGTGGTGTCACATTCAAGCAAAGCTCTGATTCCATCAAATTCAGGGAAAGCCCTGTTTGTGTCAAATTCAGGGAAAGCATTACTTTTATCGAATTCAGGGAAGAAGAAGTATGTGAAACAGGTAACAGGACGACACAATGACACGGAGCTGCATCTGGCGGCTCAACGCGGGGATGTGGGTGCGGTGAGGGATATATTAGGGGAAATTGATGCACAGATGTTGAAAACCATGAGCGGGGCGGAGTTTGATGCTGAGGTTGCTGAGATAAGGGAAGCAATGGTGAATGAGGTAAATGAATTAGGCGAAACGGCGTTATTTACTGCTTGTGAAAGGGGATACATTGACGTTGTTAAGGAATTGTTGCCTTATAGTACAAAGGAGGGGATCACCACGAAGAATCGTTCTGGTCTTGATCCCTTGCACATTGCTGCTAACCAAGGTCATCAAGGTAATGAAAAGAATTATACACAGCTTTGAAGAATCGTTTGTGTTTCATAGATGTTTGATGGAGGTCGAGGATTAGGGTATAAGGTTAGTAGATAGTTGAGTGTAGTTTTGTTTCCCTTTTCAATTGGAGGACCAGGATAGAATGGAATAGCTGTACCTCAAATTCCAGCATATGATGGGAGGTCAAGAACGAAGCAAGTCACTCGATATTGCTTACTGGAGTCTAAAAACTAGTGTTTCCTTTACAAGAAAAGGAAAAAAAAAATGATTCATTTAGTTCAAAAATTAATCAATCAATCAGATCATTTGAATGTGAATATGATGATGGTGCAAGGGCGTGCCTTCTTCCACGATCATAATTCCGGAGAAATGTAAAATAAGATTGCATGTTTAGTCTGACAACTTATGTTACTCCCGTCTCAATTTCTCTTTTTGAGATTCAAACTTCTTAATTTTGACATGTTTGCTTGAACATAGAATCTTAAGCTTTTTGAAATAAAATTTACATATTTGAAAACTATCTATGAAAAGTTAATGATCAAATGTACGTGCATTTTTTAAATTTAATTGCTAAAACAGAGAGGTGGTACTAAGGTCTGCATATATTCTGCCCTTCCCAGACCGCACTTGTTGGATTCCACTGGGTATGTTATTGTTGTAATTGCTAAAGCATGGAAAATGTATTTGCAGCTATAGTTAAGTTACTGTTGGAGCATGAGCCAGAGTTGAGCAAGACAGTTGGCCAATCAAATGCGACTCCTCTTGTAACTGCAGCCACAAAAGGGCATACATCAGTTGTCCATGAACTGCTTTCAAAGGATTCTAGCTTGTTAGAGATATCAAGATCCAATGGCAAAAACGCGTTGCATTTGTCTGCACGCCAAGGCCACGTGGATATTGTTCGAGCGTTGCTGGAAAAGGATCCACAACTGTCAAGAAGAACTGATAAGAAAGGACAGACTGCTCTACACATGGCAGTAAAAGGTGTTAGCTGCGAAGTGGTGAAGTTGCTTTTGCAAGCAGATCCAGCTATTGTAATGCTTCCGGATAAGTTTGGCAATACTGCATTACATATTGCCACACGGAAAAAGCGGTCTGAGGTAATCACTGCTGCTTTATATTTCTTTAAATGGTTTGCAACTTTCTCTTCCCAGCTTCGGTTGGATCTTAGTTGAGCATTCTCAAATTTCGTTTTAGATACGTCTGTTGGGGATCTTTCATAGCTGCATTTCAGAATTGTGTCTTATTAGGTGTAATTGAGATACAATAGGAGTTTAAATTATTACCATGGAGTAACTGGTAAAGTTGTTGCTATGTAACTAAGAAGTCACCGCTTCAAGTCTTGGAAACAGCCTCCAGTAGAAATGCAAAGTAAGGTTGTATAAAATAGACCTTTATGGTTGGGCCCTTCCTCGAACCTTGTGTACAGCGAGAGCTTTAGTGCACCGGGCTCGCCCTTGACTATGGAGTAACCTCTCTCTCCACTTCATGTCAAACACCTTATATTTAGAAGTTCTAGAGATCCCTAAAGCATTTATAGACATCTTGAATAATTTTTAGAGAGAACGATTAAAAACACAAATGAACTATCACTTCTTTTGTAGTTTCACACCACAACTATCAGTTGTTCTCTTTTCCTACCTGAACTATTACCATCTATGTATTAAAACCCAGCTCAACTATTAGTTGTTCTCTTTTCCTACCTGAACTATTACCATACAACAACAACAATAATATACCGAGTGGAATCCCACAAATGGGGTCTGAGGAGGGTAGAATGTATGCAGAACTTACCACTATCTCATATAAAGGTAGAGATGTTGTTTCCTGAACTATTAACATCTATGTATTAAATCGTAGCTCAACTATCAGTTGTTCTCTTGTCTTACCTGAACTATTACCATCTATGTATTAAAACACAGCTCAACTATCAGTTGTTCAGGTGCAAAAGGGGAAATCTTTTAAGTTTTAATGCATAGAGTGATGATTCAGGTAGGAAAATGGAACAACTGATAGTTGGGCTTGCCGAACTATTACCATCTATATATTCAAATACACCTCAACTATCCATTGTTCAGGTATGAAAAGGGAACTGTTGATGGTCAACAGTTGAGATGTGTTTTAACTTTTCACTACATAGATGGTGATAATTTAGGTAGGAAAATGGAACAACTGATAGTTAGGGTATGAAACTCGTGAAAAATAGTTCAGTTGTATTTTTGATTATTAACTCTAATTTGTATACAACACTTAGATTTTATAAGGGTCTTAATAATCTCTATCAATGTACAGACTAAGAATAATTTTGTTTTGAAATTAAAAGATTTGTGGTTTTGAAGTTAGCTTTGTATAACTGCAGATAGTGCAAGAACTTTTGTTGGTCGACGACACAAATGTCAATGCATTGACAAGAGAGCACAGAACAGCTCTAGACATAGCAGACGGGCTTCCTATGTCTGAAGAATCGGCAGAACTAAAAGAGTGCTTGACACGTTATGGTGCTTGCAGAGCCAATGAATTGAATCAGCCACGAGATGAGCTGAGGAATACTGTGACAGAAATTAAGAAAAAAGTTCATTCCCAGCTTGAACAAGCTCGAAGGACTAACAAGAACATGAGTGGTATTGCAAAGGAGCTTCAAAAGCTCCACAGAGAAGGAGTTAATGCTGCTACCAATTCTGTAACTATTGTTGCCTCTCTTTTCGCGACAGTAGCATTTGCTGCTATATTCACAGTTCCTGGTGGTGATCTTGATTCTGGATACGCTGTGGCGTCCAACACTCCTGCATTTAAGATCTTCTATTTCACGAATGCTCTTGCACTCTTCACATCCTTGGCTGTCGTGGTTGTACAAATCACAGTAGTCAGGGGTGAGACAAAAACAGAAAAAAGGGTTACTGGAGTGATAAACAAGCTAATGTGGTTGGCCGCGGTTTTCACTAATCTGGCCTTTGTATCTGCCTCTTATGTAGTTATTGGACGGCGTAATATATGGGCTGCAATTTTTTGTACAATTGTGGCAGGTCTCATAATGGCAGGGGTTTTAGGTGCCATGACTTATTATGTTGTGAGGTCTAAAAGGATTCGGAAAATCAGGAAGAGGGACAAGTTTACAAGGACTAGAACCAACTCATTTCACACGGAATTCTCTGATTCAGATTATAATCCAATGTTTGCTCTCTGATTCAAGCTATAAGTGGTTTCAGAGTATGTGTGTGCGCGCGTGTGTTATCTCAGTCAAGATATGAAGAACGGTAATCTGTTGCTAGAAATACTGAAGCTGCATTTCAGCAGTTTTGTGAACGAATTCGTCTCTGAAAACTGGCTGAAAATATTAATGGTAGATGAAGAGAAGAGAAAGCAATAACAGAAACATTGATTGTGGCTCTGATGATTAACCTTGAGTATTTGCAGAAGGTTTTTGTTTCTGCTGGAAGTGCATATTATTTGAATTTCTACTAAAGCAAATATACAGTGTCCCCTTATTCTTTTTTTTCTCTCTCTCATATTCCCTTTTTGTCCATAAAATTTTGCCTTAAATTATTTTTTGGTGTATTTCTTTCCATTTTAACTCAGATTATCATCTTGTTAAGTGCAGTGCTTTTCTTTTCTAGACTTTCTGACTGAATATTGAAATTGTGGGAATAAGAAACTGGGAAAACTAAAATGAATATAAACATTTCAAGAATCTAACAGACTTTCAACAGAACTCTAACCAAATATCTGAAACACATTTAGATAGTCCTTCAAGGATATGACATCTTCTTTTATGTTGAACCATGGTTTCAACAGTGGACACAAAAATTCATGCTAAGAAATTAAAGCTATAAAATGAAAATATGAACTGTGGCTGCACAAAGGACTCCAAGCAACTTGTACATCATGAGTTATAAGGGTAGGTTGGTCGATTATGACACTAGGAGAGTCTGTCCTTGTCTTTGGCTCATCCTGTATGCACTATGCGCAGGGCATAGGCTATGAGGCAAATGTGTCCTGGTGCTAAGGGTGCTGCGTGAAGATGGGTGCTGTGAGCATTGCCTGCATATGGGCACAGATGTGTGTGATTGGTGGGGCGACATAGCCACAGGCGCACTTTTCAGTTGGCTACACCAGGGGCACAGGACCGTCCATGACACCGGACTTTGGAAGGCTTGCAAAAGAGCCATGGGGCATGGTGAACTGGTCATAGGGCATGGCCAAGAAACCACCCATGACATTATGTTTGTTTCATAGCCTATCTTAAGTAGGAGAATGCCTATACCATCGAACTTTCTACGTACTGTTTTCCTTGATTGTTAGCCTCTCGGGCTGTTTTTTAGCAATTCTCCGTTTGCACTGACATGAGAAATGATGGTTGAAAGGGAATTTGTATATTCACCAGTAGTCTCTACAAGAGCAAACACCATTCTTGAAGTGGTGAAAACGATGACGGTCCCTAATGACTATTTCTCTTTCAAAGCTAGCAGAAATCAGCTTCATAGCTGCATGACAATCAGGACAAATACGAAGATTTTTCACTACACGAATGATAGTTGTTTTATCAGTTGCAATAAGTCCGAAAGCAACAGCCATTTTCTCACTGTGGAAGAACAGAGCCTTTTCCTTTTCCTCCTCTTCAACATCAAAAAATACCTCTCTGGTGCTCGCAACATGGCCTGCCCTCTTGAGTCGTCTATAGATCTCATCTATCATATCATATATTTCTCTGGCTTGAGGGTGTTTTTTCTCTTGGACACCAAATTCGTGTATTACCCCATTAACCTCAATCGAGCTAATCCCCCGTGATTTACCAATGCCTTTTTCTTTCATCAATTTTCGGACTCTTGAGGCATCTTCCCACCTTCCTGCATTAGTATATATGTTGGACATAATTGCTAGGTAGCCCCCGTCCTCAAGGTCAAGTTGGATCAAGTGCTCTATGGCCTTTTCAGCTAGCTCAACATTTCCATGTATCTTGCATGCTCCTAGTAAGGCGCCCCAGGCACCTGTGTGTGGCTCATATGGCATAGATTGTATCAAATTATATGCCTCATCCAGCAAACCAGCTCGACCAAGGAGATCAACCATACAACCATAATGCTCCAACTTTGGTGTTAAGCCAAACTCTTCGGACATGCCATAAAAGCACTTCCTTCCTTCATCAACCAACCCTGCATGCACACAAGCACATAGAACCCCCAAAATTGTCACATCATTTGGCCTTTCACATTCATCTTTCATGCGGTAAAAGAAGTTCAATGCAGTCCTACTCTGCCCATTCATTGAGGACCCCATGATCATAGCACTCCAAGCAACAACATCACGTTCAGACATCTTATTGAAGATATCTGCAGCACTCTCCAAATCACCACACTTGCTGTACATATCCACCAACGCTGTGCCAATCACAACATTTAACTCGGAATACCTCCTATCAATATATGAGTGCAACCATTTCCCAGTATCCAGAGCTCCAGCTTGTGCACAAGCAGAGAGCAAGCTTACCAGGGTAACAGCATCAGGCAATAAATTCACTCTTTCCATTTCATGGTAAAATCTCATAGCTTCATTAATCCTCCCATCACGTACGAGCCCTCCAATAACCGTATTCCAAGATACCAAATCCTTACAAGGCATTTCATGAAACAATCTCAAGAGACATTCAACTTCACCATTTTTGGCAAGACAACCTAAAATTGTATTATACATGGGTAAATCCTTAACAGGTGCTCTATCAAAATACTCTTTCGCTAGCTCCAAGTCCCCAGCTTTGACATACCCCAGGATCATGGTATGCCAAATTACAAGATCCTTACAAGGTATCTTCTCAAACAAATCCCGAGCTTTTCCCATGTCATTAAATTTGTTAACATAGCTCGATAACATCGCAGTCCATGTAATCTCATCTTTATCCGGCAATTCATCAAAGACTTTCTTCGTCATGTTCAAATCCCCCATGGCAGTATAAAAATCAACCAAACTAGTACCCACAAAGATATCAAGATTGACCCCAATTTTAACCAACTGTCCATGAAGACTAACTCCTTTTGCAAACTCCAGTAAATCCGAACAAGCTCGAATGGCGAAAGGGTAAGTGAACTTATCAGGCTGGACATTGTTTACCCGCATTTGATCGAAGTAATAAAGGGTATATTTCGGAGCATGATTCTGTTGAAACCCTCTTATAAGGGTGTTCCAGACAAAGGAACTAGGTTCAGACATTTGGTCGAACAGTTGGGCTGCATATGACATGAGTCCAAGAGAAGCACAACGGGTGATGAAGTTTCCGACGGCGAAATCGCTGTGGTGAAGGCCAGTACGGAGGAGGTATACATGGAGGGATTTTAGGTGATTCAAAGTGGAGAGCTTGTTCGGAGACTTCAGCAGAGAAAGGGCAAAATGTTTCTGCTGCCATAGCCCGCTGCAAGGTCCAGTCATTGGCGCCTTGGCGGGAGAAACTTTTAGACTTCCGCTCTGGGCCTATTTGCCCATAAGGGCACCTCTGGAGCCCCAAGTGTATCTAGGTGGAGGGGTGTTAGAAATTTTTTAACATATATTAGTAGTTTGAGTTTATAAGTGAAATAGACGATGTAATTACAATTGAATCAATGATTATAATTTTTTTTTTATTGATCTTGATTCGCATATAAATATTGTAACTGTGGACCTAGTTGAATCAAAAAGCCCCAAAGTCCCATGATATCGTAGATTGTTTATCAGAAACATAGATCTTTGCAAAAGTGTAATTTCATTTTTTTAGTTTGATTTATATTTCAAAATTTCAAGTTTGATGGATTATAATTACTATTCTACGTTACTAATGTAAAAGTTTATATAATTAAAAAACTAAATGTCGATATTAAAAGTAGTAGTTGGGTGATGTTGCAGTAGCCAACTTGGCTCAATTGACCTCCATACTTTTGAGTTTTGACACATAGTAAAATATATATGTGAAAATCACTAAAATCGTGAAAACTTAAAATAAATTTGAACATGTAATTTCAAACGTATCATGAGTTAATAATAACAATCTAGAAGCTAAGGTCGTCAGCAATAAAATCTAGATTCGTCTTTTTAAATATTATGTCAATTAAAAATTGTCATATAAAATAAACAGATAAAGTACAACCATTGATTGGCCACATAAAAAAATACATAATACATAAATGTATCATTTCACTTGACCTAATTTTACATTTAAGCGCTCCAACTTTTGATATACACAAATAACATTTATTTTAAACTTGTACAAAATTAAATAAGACATCTGTTCAACTTTATACAAGTAAAATGTTTACTTGTACATACCCAAAATAAGAGGATATAAATATGAGCTAAAAACCAAAGTGAAAAGACATATTTGTATATTATGCGTAAGAAAAAATAATGCAACATTTGGTTTGTGGAATTAAATTATGTATATGAGAACTAACATTATTAGAAAGGGAAAGTACAAGATGCGTCATTCGAAAAATTTTTTATTGCTCTAACAGTGTGAGTTGACAGTGACTACAAAATCGTTTTTATACACTTGAAATAAGGTAAAAAAGCTAACTGCATCAGCTGTTTACATCAAACTAATGACGATAAGAGAAGTGTCTTGCATATAAACTTTTGTTGTCACGAGAGGTATGTACTCTCACTTTGGCAGCTCCCTCTGTCCAAAGAGCTGGAACTGAACTTTCTCACGGTAAGAAGGGGTAGAGGAAATGCCTCGAGACAATACCAGGCGCTACAGGTAATGTATAGATTGAGATCAACAGAATAGATCCATCGGGAGGGGGACAAATCTCTACAAGAAATCAATGTCAGAAATGGGCATTTTCCAATAGTTCCATAAGTTGAAATCTTCCTGCAAACAGGATGAAAACCCAGAAATGTGTGACAAAGTGCCTACTTAGGATACCAAAAATTTAATCAAATGCCCCAGATAAATCAGTAAATGAAAAAGTGGTTTGCAATGGAAACTGAACAAACAAAGAACGGAGACGTGTTCATCTTAATAGCCAAAACAATGATGGTGGAGATGGAATATAACGAGATTGATCATTTGTGTAAATAACACTTCTAACATTTTGCGGGGTAGTTGATAACTTTCTGAATCTATCGGTGATGTTAGATGTGAAAAGTCATGGAAATGGAGGGTGTGAACAAGAAGATTTATAGGTGTTAAAACAACATAGATAATACATAAATATATGTTAGCTTAATTCCCGGATTGAGTATGGTGCTTTTGTTGTAGCATTGCATCTATCTCACCCCTAAGTTGAATCAATTATCTCGCCTTTTAACATCAGAATTACATGCAAACTAACGAGATGATATTACACGGAAAATGAAAAATTGCTTCTCACCTGCTCAGCCATGGATGTTGGCGGGAACATGTCATCAACTAGACTGTGTAATGAAGTATATGATTTCACATCAATTTGATTATTAATTGATACCTCCCCCTGTAAGTCCAATTTAACATGTTAGGCAAACATTGTACACTAAATTGACAAATCCTGTAGTTGACAACAAAACATATGGCATGCATTGCTAACCTTTGGATTTATTATAAAAATTTTGCCTTTAGGAATTCCAATTTTTCTGTAACTGAATTCATCAGTGTCCCTATTCCCAAACCCCGCATAAAATGGGTTGTAATCTTGTGGAAAAAGTGCTTTGATGTCCTGAAAAGTACATATAGCATTAGAAAGGACAACCATTAGAAGATACAAAATGGTTGTCGTCCACAGAAGAACTGTCAGTTTGAGGTGCATACCTCTAAACAGGCTATCTTGAATTCATGAGGAGCTCTTCTTATAACTGTCATAATGAAAGGAAAAGGAAGAAGTAAATCGAATCAGATTACATGTGATTCTTCTTAAAGTAGGAAAATGATTGCCTTCAACATGCATTCAAATGCAACTTTGAAAATGATGAAATGTTATGGAAAAAGTTTCCGTCAGACTATCAAGCAAATGCACGTGAAGAAAGAGTTCCAGAAATTAGGACATCAAAAGAATACAATTGAAGAATATCTTGCTAAGTGTATTTACTTCCCACTAGATTTAGATGAACTTATAGAGCTGGAATATAATCTGCATACTCCAAGCTAGATTTTTTGCCTTAAACAGGAGAAGAGAAAATAGCCAAGTCTGTGGTGCTAACTATGGTGGACAAGCATTCTTTTGCTCAATGGTCGAAACATATGCAACCATCCACATGTGCTCGAAATATTCATGATCCTACCAGAAAATCACATAAAGCACTCAGTAGTACATACTCCCTCCTTTTCATTTTGTTGTGTTTTATATTGACTTGTCAAGGAGTTTAAGAAAGTAAAGACGACTTTTGAATCTTGTGTGATCTTAAATTAAAGATAAGTCAAATGTACTAAAATGCCTTCTAAATCTTGTTAAACATGCCATGTGAAAGTTGGAATGAAAAATTTGCTAAAAAGGAAAAGAAGCATTCTTTTAAAATGGACTAAAAAGGAAGTAGGACAAACAAATTGATGAGTAGAAAATTTTCAAGAGGGAATATGTTGGATAACCACAAGTACAGAGACAAAGCAGCTAAGCTCTTTTTTTTTTTTTTTTGGTGGCAAAGCAGCATATGTGCTCTTCAATGTAATAATCTGCAGCAAAAGTCAGCAAAGTATTCCGTGAGGAAAGTCGGACATTTTTAATACTTTCAAGCATGGCCAAACACTAAGAAACACATCCAACGTCTATGCACCATCAAGCACTTTGACGCAGACAACAAGCATGAGCAGACATTAGTAAGGATGCGGCCGTACCTTCTCTATACAACGATGGAAATAAACCGTCGGGAGAAATGACAACAGGTCCAGTGGGTAGGGTTTTTCCATCCTACAGAGCATATACCCTTTATAGTCAGAGAGATCTGTAGGATAATCAGACCGCAGAACAATGACAAGATGAACAAAAGCCACATCCAAGAAATTCAAGGTATATCACTCTTAGGTATAAAACATTCATAAAGCAACATCAAGACTACCATCAATAAATGGTGGTTGCAAAAACCAAAAAAATGTAGTACACAAGATATATGATCCTTCATGTCACTGGCCTATTGTCATTTGTTGTGAAGTTTAGAAGAGTAGATGCTCATGCAAGTACAAAGTGCAAAGAAGTTTCCCCGTCAAAGAACTCACTACCAAATCAATTGAACTGTCAAACCTGCCTTGAAAAGAAAATTTCCCCCCGGCATATGAACAAACCATGGCGCTACAGTTGTGAAGAAGCTGAAAAGATGAATCCAATTTGAGACACCCCAGCTTAGGATAAGGAGTTCCACGTCGACAAAACACAAAAGAGATGTTTGATATCCATGTAGGTCTATGCTGCGCAAAGTGGACAATATCACTAGCAGGGCTGAGCAGCACACAGTTCAAGTATGTAAAAGTAGTTACATGCAAAAGACCTGATATTATAAATGGATCTATTGTTTAAAAGGAGTAAATTTGTCTATTAGATCTTTAAAGGTTGTGATCTAAGAAAGATTTGATGAATACAATTTTTGAGCTAATATTGATGATGTTATTGAGATTAACAATACACATTGATTTTATCACTTCATAAATATTGGGCATCTTTAAATTTATTAACAATACATTATGATCATTATTACACATTTGTGTGAACAGATTTATATTGATGGATTGTGAGGCCTAAATTTTTTAAAGACTTGTTGTCTAATGTAATTGGTATATCGCGTGCCGATAAGCTCATATTCTTGTCTTATTGGATCTTTATACATGACATATCTTTACGCCTTGTGACTTTTCTTAGCCATTGCACATTATGACCTATTGCATGTCAATACAACAAAAGAGATATTTATTGACAATAAATTTTTCTTTAGCGAGTATTTATTGCCACAAAAACATTTAGCGGCAATTGAATTATGCCCTTGCATCCGGAGTCACAATCCTTTAGCTATATATATATATATATATATATATATATATATATAGAGAGAGAGAGAGAGAGAGAGAGAGAGTTATAAATATCCATATTTATTATTGCCACTCAATCGAATATAGTGATAACTATAATATTGCCACTAAATAATTGCGCAAAATCCTTATTTGTTGTAGCATGTTGGGCTTAGAAAATCATGATGTTATAATGTTGCATCTGT
>JAOTQR010000002.1:20089116-20100422 GCA_025774065.1 Solanum ossicruentum | reverse complement strand
TACAACGAGCTCAGAAAGAAACTCAAGTGACATGACGACGGTGGAGGATGCCTAATAGGAATTTATGGGCAAAGGAATAAGAAACAATCAGTTTCAGTAGTTTTTGGTAGGTGTTAGCCTACGGATTCAAGCGCTGCAGGGGGTTTCGGTGCAATATTCCTGAAAAATCATACGAGTAGGTCCGCAACGAGCTGGGGAAGAGGCCCAGGTGGCCTTGTTGGTCGGGAGACGCCTGGTAGGGTTTTATGTGCCAAGGAACATGAAATAAACGATTTCGACAGTTTTCTGTGGGTGTTACCCAGGGATTCTGGCGATGTAGGGAGCTTTAGCTCAAAATTCTCAAAAAATCATATTAGTGGGTCCACAACGAGAATGGGAAGAGTCTTAGTTGGCCAACGGCGACGCAGGAAGCCTGGTGGGATTTTATGGGCCAAGGAACAGGAAATTGGCGATTTTGGTAGCTTTTTATAGGTGTTAACCCACAAATTCTGGTGCTGCAGGGGGCTCTGGTGCAACATTCTTGAAAAATCATACGAGTGGGTCCACAACAAGCCCAGGAAGAGGCTAGATGGGCCGGCGACAGTGGGGGATTCCTGATGGGATTTTATTGGCCAAGGAACAATAAATAGGTGATTTCAACAGTTTTCTTTGGGTGTTAGCCCATGAATTCTAGCTCTGCAGGGGGTTACGGCGGAACACTCTCCAAAAATTGTACGAGTAAGTCTGGAACGAGCTTGGAAAGAGGCCCAGATGGCCTGGCGGCGGGGGGAGGGGGTGCCTTGTGGAATTTTATGGGCCAAGGAACAGGAAATAGGCGATTTCGATAGTCTTTTGTGGGTGTTAACCCACAGATTCTGGTGCTGCAGAGGCTTCGGTGGAATATTGCCGAAAAATCATGCGAGTGGGTCCATAGTGAGCCCAAAAAGAGATCCAGGTGGCCCGGTGAGTGTAGGGGACGCCTGGTGGAATTTTATGGGCTAAGGAACAAGAAAGAAGCGATTTCGACAGTTTTATGTGGGCGTTAGCCCACGGATTCTGGCGCTTCAGGGGCGTCTGGCGCAACATTCCCAAAAAATCATATGAGTTAGTCCGTAACAAGCGTGGGAAGAGGCACAGGTGGCCCATTGATGGCGGGGGACGCATGATAGGATTTTATGGGCCAAGAAACAGTGAACAAGCATTTTTAGCAAATTTTTGTGGGTGTTAGCCCACGAATTCTGGAGCTGTAGGGTGCTTCAGTGCAACATTCTCAAAATATCATGCGAGTAGGTCTGCAACCAGCCTAAGATGATGCTAGGCAGCCCGGCGGGGGCTGGGGACGCTTACCAAAAATTCATGTGCCAAAGAACAGGAAACAAACAATTTCAACAGTTTTCCGTGGGTGTTAGCTCACATATTCTGGTGCTGTATTGGGCTCTAGTGCAACATTCCCAAAAACTCATAGGAGTGGGTCCGCAACGAGCTCAGGAAGAGGCCCAGGTAGCCCAATGGTAGCGGGGGACGCATGGTGGGATTTACTAGACAAATGAAGAGGAAATTGACGATTTTGACAATTTTCTGTGGGTGTTAGCCTATGGATTCAACGATGTAAGGGGCTCCGGTGCAACATTCTCGAAAAATCATACGAGTGGGTCCTTAACGAGCCTGGAAAGATGCTCAGGTGTCTCGGTGGAGTCGGGGGATACCTAGTAGGATTTTATGGGCCAAGGAAAAGGAAACATGTGATTTCAGCAGTTTTATGTGGGTTTTAGCCCACAGATTATGGCGTTATAGAGGGCTCCAACGCAAGATTCTTGAAACATCATATGAGTGGCCCGGTAATGAGCCCGAGAAGAGGCTTAGGTGGCCCGACAGCGGCGAGAGACGCCTGGTAGGATTATGTGCCAAGGAACAGGAAACAAACAATTTCGGCAATTTTCTATGGGGGTTAGGCCACAGATTCTGGCGTTGTAGGGGACTCCGGCGTAACATTCTCGAAAAATCATATGAGTAGGTCCGCTACGAGCCCGAGATGATGTGTAGGTGGCCAAATTGCGACGGAGGACGCCTGGTGGGATTTTATAGTCCAAGGAACAGGAAACAGGTGATTCCGGTAGTTTTTTGTGGGTGTTAGCCCACAAATTCTGGCTCTTAAGAGGAATCTGGCATAACATTGCCAAAAACTCATACAAATGGGTGCGCAACGAGCTCGGGTAGAGGCCTAGGTGGCCCTATGGAGGTGAAGGATGCCTTGTAGGATTTTATGGGTTAAAGAATAGGAAACATGCAATTTTGGCAGTTTTTTATAGGGGTGAGCCCACGGATTACAGCGATGCAGGTGGCTTTGGTGCAATATTACCAAGAAATCATTTAAGTGGGTCAGCAACGAGTCCAGAAAGAGGCCTAGGTGGTGTAGTGGCGATGGAGGACGCCTAGTAGGAATTTAAGGGCAAGGGAACAGGAAACAGACAATTTCGATAGTTTTCTGCGGGTTTTGCCCACAAATTCTAGTGTTGCAGGGGGCTCCAATGCAACACTCTCAAAAAATCATATGAGTGGGTCCGTAATGAGTCTGGGAAGAGGCCCAGGTGGCCCGACGGTAGCGGAGGATGCCTGGTGGGATTTTATGGGCCAAGGAATATGAAACAAGCGATTTCAACAGTTTTCTGTGGGTATTATCCCACGATTCTGGCGCTGCAGGGCAACATTCCTGAAAAATCATATGGTGGGTTTACAACGAGCCCGGGAAGAGGCCCATGTGGCCCAGCGGTGACAGGGGAAGCCTTGTTGGATTTTGTGGGCAAAGGAACAGAAAACAAACAATTTCGACTATTTGCTATGGATGTTAACCCACTAACATTTTGAGGATATTAAACTCATAAGCTCCAGATCTTGATTTTACCTGATATCAACATCTCGATATTCACTCAAATAGAGAAGTACTATCATATATACTTTTGAGTGAATAAGTCAAATACCCCTTAAATTATTGTTAGTTTGTGAGTTTTATGCCTAAATTACAGTGTGTTCAATTACCCCTGGAATAGCTCGCTATGTATTAACAGAATGATTAATTATGTGAAATCATTTGGGATTAACTCATGAGAGATTTTTAAAATGGATAAATGGCTCTATTTGATTGTGTCTCTAACAATTCAACTTAGGGTTTTTTAAAAATATAAGAAATTATATTCAACCTAGGGTTTTATTGATAGAATGAAAACACCCTATAATTTAAAAGGGTTGGGGGGGGGGGGGGAGACAACAATTTAAAAGGGTTTTAACTGTTTCACTCTCCTTTGAACAATGAAAATTGCCCCAATCTATTCTTAATCCCAAACTTAATCAAAATGAACATACAAAATTAGGATAGACCATCTATATGAAGTATCATCATCATCGTTACATGATAAAAAAACTTTTAAAAGCGATGAACATGGGTGAAAACAAAGGAAACAATGGCTAATTACCTCTAGTAACTTGTTAGCGGGTGATTTGTATCGATACCTCAAAAGTGAATGTAGAAAACTTGCTGCTCGAATTTATAAGCAAGAATTGATCCTTTTCTCCCTTTTTTGTACGGGAAAATCTTTCAAGTACTCGTCGTTTCTTGTTTGATTTTTGATTATAAAAGTTCAATAACAAATGAAAATTGGTCAAAACATTTTAAAAAAAGGGAGATGTTTGTTCATTTCTAGGTAAAAGGGAGGAAGAAGATGATGTTGCTGTGAAAAAATTTGAGTGTTTCATGATGAATATATATTGAAATGAGATACACAATTAATGTGTGTTTGTTTTGTAGACTAATAAAAGTTAAAAAGGTTAAAATGGTCTATCAATTAGGAAATAAGTGATTTTTTATAATTTTCTAGATTAGTCATTTAATCTACTCACCAAAAATATTGTCTCCTCCCCTCAAAAAAAGAATATTAAAATTCAAATTATAAGACTTGATGTATCTAATTTTTCATGTGAACATATATGACATCTTTTATGTTTGTATTTTACTATATTTGGAAGGTAAGTATATAAGATTATACGGATCAGTATTTTAACTTAATATAATATAAGAGATCCTTAACATGATGGTAGTTAAAATTCGTGGTACACAATCAACAAATAGTCGAATTTGTTTTTCAATAAATTTAATAACAACAGCAGCAATGTAACAATTTTTTAAAAAATAAACTCAATTTTTATTTAATTTCTAATTGTAAGGTTTCCTAATTCCCTCTTTTCAGGTTTGCTTTCCTCTGAAGCAAGTTGCCACCGTGGGAAAACTTCACCTTCCTA
The DNA here is from genome assembly GCA_025774065.1 of Solanum ossicruentum. Taxonomy (NCBI): domain Eukaryota; kingdom Viridiplantae; phylum Streptophyta; class Magnoliopsida; order Solanales; family Solanaceae; genus Solanum; species Solanum ossicruentum. Next base: position 20,096,150 of record JAOTQR010000002.1, on the reverse strand, counting down.
TGTCTTTTTACTTTGAATTTGGAATCTTATTATTCCGTGTGTCTATTTTATAGATCATTTCTCAACTGTCAAAAATAAGTAACCTTCGCTTTCCTTATTTTGTTGACCTATACTCACAATTATCACTTTTTCAGTTGTGATCTCAGGTGTCATGGGGTGTGTCATCTTTTTGTTGTTATATCTCTACATCCGCCTGAGGTTCTTCACTTGGTAAGCTTAACTTGTCCTTCTTCCCTTCTTATTGTATCTTTTCTGATCTAACCCTATGCTTCCTAGGTGGTGTCATAGTAAAGTGCAAGGGTAGCTTCATATCACCGCATCCAACAAGTGATGAGTTTCTTCCAGGTGTACCAGCTCCTCTCTTCTGACCCTCCATTTTGCTAAGTCCTTTTTGTTGGCTGATGTGAATAGGGCTAGATAGTTGTTCCTTTATTTTGTTGCCTCTACTGGCATTGTAAGTATATCTTTATGGAAAAACTAGTGCTATTATCTCTCCTATCCCTTATACCCTTGCAGGAGATATTCTTAAAGATGGACTCGAACACTTGTAAGATGGCTTTTGCCTCAGCTACTTTGTTAGAAGTAGACTCTATAACCTCGCATTCTGAGCACAAGATGTCCCCTTTTTCGTCTCTCAAACAAAATGCATATGGCCAGCTTATCCTAGGATTACCCCTAGAAGCCCCATTAGTGTTGTATTTTGATACCAATCTGTTGGAGAGAATAACAGATCTTGATGAAGATAAAAAAAAACAGAGCTTTTGGATGTGAAGTGATTGATTTATTAGAATAATGACCGTCATATAAATACATGAAATAATAACTGGAAAAGTTAAAGAAAAGGAGTAAAATAAGATATCATTATCTCCAATAGGAAAAGACTTCTTCAGATTCTGCATAACTTGCAGCTGATTTATTTGAACTTAATCCTACTTTTAGGATGTATTTTGAGATACAACTAATCTTCAGTTTTGAGACACTACTTTCAACATATTTAATCAATCCTTTCGAAGGGAACTCCCAAACTACCTTTGTCACTTTAATCCTTGGACGGTACTCCATCATCAGTTGTTGTAGTATTCCTGGCCATCTACTTGTGCATATGCAATGAGGTCTTCTAACCTGTATCAGCATGCACAAATTCCTTGTAACATTATTGTAGACAATCCTTGCCAATGTAGTTATTTTCCCTTCATGCTTCTTTCTATTTCTTTTCTTCCATAATTCACATATAATAAAAGTAGGGATAGCTCTAAAATAGGGTCTCACATCTTTTTTGATCTTTACTCTCCACCACAGCATGATTACTTCTTGCAAAGATAGTCCATTCGTTTTGAAACTTGCAAAAGAGCAATAGTAGGACCATATCCTATTAGCAGTAAAAGATTTTAGAAATGCATGGAATAGTGTTTCTTGGCTTCCTCACAACACCAACACTTAGAAGGCCCTTCCGCTCCCTAACTCTTTCTCAGATTTTTATCAACAGGAATTTTGTATTTCCATCGTCTCCACATTAAGAAAGTCATCTTAAATGGAACCCCTTTTGTCCAAATCCATTTATAGATTCGATTTTTCTCTCCTTTATGTCTGATGTACTGCCAGGCTGATTTTATCGGAAAAGGTCCATTCATCTCTAATGCCCAGCATGGTTTGTCCTGCTGAAGGGTTATTTTAGGAGGTTTTATATTATTTATAATATGAAAAGCCACCTCTGTAAGTAATAATTGTAATTCCACATGTGAGCTTTGGAAGAGCACAGTGTACTCAGATCCTACCCTACCTTAAGAAGGAAGAGAGACTGCCTTTAAATGACCATCAGCTCAAACAACGCATACAAAGTGATTTAAAAATAAAATACAGAAGTAAAATAGATAAACCAAATAATAGAAACAACTTAATATGGCAATCAACAGAAGAACAATAACAACAACAAAAACAAAGCAATACTCGAAGCAAAAAAACAGCAAGAAAAAATATAAAATCAAAGGACGAAAATTATGAGACTAGTACTAATGTTATTGGTATGCATGGAGAAGCATGTGCGGTGCACCATACCTATCCTATAGTAAAACAAAATTACACTCAACTACCTACTAACCTTCTGCCATGGATCGCAAACTCGATAACTTCTCATCTAAGATGATATAATTGATAAGCTAAAGGTGCTCCATGTAATAATTATGTTAAATAATAGAAAAATTAAAACATGTAAAAATCAGAAGAGGAACAATAACAACAATAAAATAAAGCAGTAACCGAAATAAAGAAACAATAACCAATATAGCAGAAATCGAAGGACAAAGCAAGACTAAATTCAATTACTTACTAACATTTCACCGTAATTCTCGACCTCCATAACCTCCCATCTAAGACATGTTCTCAATAAGCTTAAAATATATAGCACTAAAAATATATAGCACTTGCTTTTAAAATTTGATGGTACCTTCTTATCGACAAATTAAATTCAATTTCAGTTCTTCTATTTGTTTCCAAATGAGTTGCACCTTAGCAAACCTATCGTGGCTAGTTCTCTTTTTGCGAATAAATTTTATGTTTGTTTTGGATTGAAATGAGTCATTTGTTTGTTCATAATGGTTATTCACTTTATTAGAAAATGACCATACAAATTACAAATCCAATTTGGAGTTGTAATTCAAATTTGGGAACAACTTAAAACTTGTTTTCCAACTCACTTTTCATTTTCTTTTTTCTTAAAAAAGACAATGTTGTCGTAGGGCAAAGACATTGCAAGGAATCGAACACTCAGCAATAAGATAAAAATTCAGGTAATCAACCAATTGAACTATTAAGGTTCCCATAACTCACTTTTCAATTTTGAGGTTGTGTTACATTCAAACATGAACATTATTTCAAATATTTTTTACAAAAAGTAAAATCAAACACAACTCTATCTTCAATTCCAACAATATATATTTTTTAAAAAATGGAGTCTACCGCCAATCGCCTACTAAGTATTTTTAGAATGAGAATTTCAACAAAATTGCAGAAATAATGCCTTTGGACTAATGACGCCTATGGACTAATGACTGTTAAACTGGTTGATAGAACTAGGGATATTCAACTCACCAGACTACATATAACCTACCAATCTCCACGAGATGTTTCGGAATTCTCATGGCTTGCTCATGAAGCTGTATAACGAGCTAAAAGTACTCCATGCCATGTTTGATACGTCCAGAGTCATAAAAACGACATTTTTCTTCACCAAGTCTTCGCCATTTTTACACCTTGATTTATAGTTGTATCCTCGGATTTCTGTATGGATCTCTGCTTTCTATTATTGACCTTTGTGGCTATTGTTTTCAATGGAATAGTAATATCCAAAGGCCGAAGGACTTGTTCCAACTCATGCCACTCAAGATCTTCAACGTCACCATCTTCATATTTCACCTTGAACCAACCAACTTGTCCATCAAATTCAATTACTTTCCCATAGTAATACTGGTCCCCAAACAACTTGCAAACTTCTCTTCCTATAAGCCACTGACCAAAACAATCATTCCTAAGTGATTCTTCTTCAGTAACTATCGGACAAGGAAAAGATTTGTCAGCACTCGAAGAAACAGGAGGCCGCCCATTAATAACAATAGCTGGCTCTCCCGGTATTTTAAACACTCCAGGTGGTAACGACGACTCTACGTCACTTTCTTTGCACGGGAAATCCATTTCCAGGAGTCCTTCCGATAAGCCCTATGAATATATGACCAAGTTTCTGTTATACAATGGAGCTTCACACTAACAAATAACAAAAATTTAGACAGGAACATCAATTAATATGCAAACAATAATCATAACACTTGATAATTGCAATTCAAATGTTTTTCAAAGAAAACTAGAGAGAAAAAAAAGAAGATAATTTAATCAACCAATCGCCTGTTAACAACAAGCATGCCTTTTCAAAAACTCTAATATGACTCTGCCAGATTCAGAGCAGCTTTGGCAAGTATACAACTAGGCAACAACAAGTGAAGAAGCCTAACAACATGAGGACACATACACACTATAATAACACTCTCCAACGATGTTGCAGATTAAACCATTTCTTGTATGTTTTTTATAAAAATATGAATAAGATTATATAGACATTTTCTTCCGAAAACAGTCTCTCTATCTCTATGAGGTAGTGGTTGTTGGGGACCGCGCGCACCCACACCCCAATCCCGCATTAGTATGATATTGTCCATTTTAGGCCAAGCCCTCACGGATTTGTTTTTGGGCATCTCCCAAACGGCCTCATAGAGTTGATCATTTGCTCATTGGGGCCTACGCAGCGGAGTGAGCAATAAAGTTTAGGAGTAATAAATAAAGCAAAATGGATACTAGAATTCACCCAAAACTTTTGGCTACGTACACAAATCAACACTTCTACTATATTTCTTTTACTATTACAAATAGTAGGCACAAGTGTACAATTTCCTCTACTATTACAAATAGTAGGCTCTCAGAGAAAAGTACCAAAAATAGTAAACACACTATTTCTTTTAGGAAAAAATATTCCCTAAGCACACACTCTAATTTTTCCTTAATAGACTATTTTATTTTATAGTCTATGATATATCTCACAGAAGAAAAATACTCCATGTATTTTTCTCTTCCTCTATGACTCTACATATTTCCTCTCTTCTTCTGAATTTTTATATTTCAAATGAGAGCTGAAGCTCTCTATTTATAGGAGAAAAGAAATTTCTCCAACCAATCAAAGAAGAGGTAGTGGAGCAATTTGCACTTTGTAAATTGCAGCACTACCTTTTTGACCAAATTGTTGTGACCGTCTTTGTGGAATCATTTTGGCAGCAAATTGTAATTTTCTTGTGGGCCCTCTATTTGGAGTTTTTGATAATCCACATCTCCTTCTTTTTCAAATATATGTTCAAAATAAGGTTCAAAAGATCGTTTAGAATTAACCGCTAAACCGATCCAATGAGCGGATTTCTGGTATTGTTTACACAAGCCATCTAAGTGTGGTTGGTTCTTTTGGGGATTTATTAATATACGTTGTCTCTAATGATCCACCAGTTAAAGCCGACAAGTAGCAAGGCATAAAATTGGGTTCATGTGGATCCACTTAACAATCTCCCCCTCCCGACAAATGGAGGGCTATACACTTTTACAATTTCGACTATCATATCATAGCTCCCCCTGCAAATGTAATCAGGTATCTTGATGTAGACTTTCTTGAGTCAACATCGCTAGCTAAATCTACTATCCATCTTGCACTGCCACTATCAAATAGTGGGACACGCCACTTGACCACCACTTTGTCAAGAAGACTTTCGACGCAAGACAGTACTGCAGACCTCCCATCAAACTTTGATCACACACAACCTTGTGAGCTCCCCCTCTAGCGATTATCATTTTGGATCTGCCACTATCTTATACCACCGCAACAACCAGCGAGACACGTCGCCCGACCATCTGTTCTTGTCAGAAGACTTTCGATACAATACATTACTGCAGACCTCCACATTGCTAGGTTACACCATCTGATCTGCCATATCATCTTGTATCGCCGTTATCACTTAACGGGACACGTCGCCTGTACCACCACTTGACAGGAAGACTTTCGATACAAGACACCCTTGCAGATCCTTGGTTATGTTCTCACACCGAGAACTCCGCACGCGTTGGTCCATCACACCTGCCCTCCGAACTTAGGCGCTGATACCACTTGTTGGGAATCGCGCGTGCCCACACCCCAACCCCGCATTAGTCTGATATTGTCCGCTTTGGGCCAAGCCCTCACGGATTTGTTTTGGGCATCTCCCAAACGGCCTCATACTAATAGGATTGGGTTCAACTTATAAGTTGATCATTTGCTCATTGGGGCCCACACAGCGGAGTGAGCAATAAAGTTTAGGAGGAATAAATAAAGCAAAATGGACACCAGAAAATTTAACGTGGTTCACCTAAAACTTTTGGACTACGTCCATAAATCAACACTTCTGCTATATTTCTTCTACTATTACAAATAGTAGGCACAAGTGTACAATTTTCTCTACTATTACAAATAGTATGCTCTCAGAGAAAAGTACAAAAAATAGTAAACACACTATTTCTTTTAGGAAAAAATATTCCCTAAGCAAACACTCTAATTTTTCCTTCACAGACTATTTTATTTTATAGTCTATGGTATATCTGACAGAAGAAAAATACTCCATGTATTTTTCTCTTCCTCTGTGACTCTACATATTTTCTCTCTTCTTCTGAATTTTTGTATTTCAAATGAGAGCTGAAGTTCTCTATTTATAGGAGAAAAGAAATTTCTCCAACCAATCAAAGAAGAGGTAGTGAAGCGATTTGCATTTTGCAAATTGCTGCCAATTGCAGCACTACTTTTTTGACCAAATTGTTGTGGTCGTCTTTGTGGAATCATTTTGGCAGCAAATTGTAATTTGCTTGTGGGCCCTCTATTTGGAGGGACCCACTTAACAGTGGTAAGGTCTGTGTACATTTCTTTCCAAACCTCACTTGTGAGATTCCACTGGGCAAGTTATTGTTGTTGGTGTTGTTATATAGACACTTGACAAGTGCAACCTATTTGTATGTAACAGATCAAAAATGAAACTGATGACAACAATCCCTTCTCAATGCAGAACGAAAAAGATTTAAAGCTGAAAGTAGATTGTTAATCTGTTACTCGCCTAGTCAATTATCATTCTTGTTACTCGCCTAGTCAATTGTCCATTTTCTCTCCTATTGTTCGACATACCTCAATTCATGTGCTACTTGCTTTTGTTGCTCTGTTTGATTTGGAGTTAGAGCAACTTGATGTCAAAATCGCTTTCTTATATGGAGAACTCGAAGAAGAGATCTATATGAAGCAGCCCGAGAGTTTTGCTATTCCTGGAAAGGAAGATTGTGTTTGTCGTTTGAAGAAATCCCTTTAAGGCCTTAAGCAAGCTCCAAAATAGTGGTACAAAAGGTTTGATTCTTTTATGATCACGCAAGGTTTTACCAGAAGCAAATATGACAGTTGCGTGTATTTTCAACAATATGATGATAACTCTTTTATA
>JAOTQR010000002.1:20007390-20039537 GCA_025774065.1 Solanum ossicruentum | reverse complement strand
CGTAGATGCCTCATCGTTCTCAACATCTATCTTTCCTTTGCTGATCCGGTCTTGAATAGTTTGTTTGAGTGAGAAGTTGTCTTGGTAATTAATAATTTCACACAAGATTTCAAGTCAGATACACCTATACACATATACTTTTACTATCAGATACATTTTGAAATATAGATACACAAAGAAAGTCGTGAGAGAGAGCGAACAGACACGTGAGAGAGTCAACGTGTTCGACACATGCAAATCACACTTTGAATACAGTATATCTAAAACAAACTAGACCTAATTTTGACCTCATATAATATAGAAGAATTTTCGTATATAGCCACTCAAAAATATCTGAATTATGCTCCATAATTATAGTTTGGGTAATTACATTTCATAAGTATAGTTATATTTGCATAATTTACTATAAAATTTGCAATTATTGTATAACATTTGTATGTTTCACTACACAATTCATGCACAACACTTGTATAATTTGCTATACAATTCACAATTTTTATATATTTATTTATACAATTTGATTCGCGCAGAACTTTTGAATAATTATATAAATTGTGTGAATTATATAAAACTCAACCTGTAATTACAACTAAATATTTGCAGCGAGTCATAATTAATTCTAACTATAACTATATTAGCTAATTAACTAGTACTAGTATATATTTACTTATCGTATAATTTTTCCTATAATATATACATGTACGCCACATAGCACCTGGGGAGTTAAATTTGGCACCGCTCTAAACTAATGAAAAGAAGCTATAATGGACCTAAGCCCAGTAAGGGTCCAATTAGTTATAGTGCTCTTTCATGCAGGCCCATTTACAAATTCATCTACGTATAAATTCTTCATGGACAAAAAAGCAACGCTCTGTTCTTCTCCTTCACAGAAAAACCCTATACCTTTTCGCCGTCAGCAATGGCCACTGCTACAGCCATCCCAACCACCACAGTCCAATCGTTTGAAAATGACATAGCCAGTGACGGTGGCTCCGCCGCAAATGCCGTTCCTCTTCCCGCCGTGATGAAAGCTCCGATCCGTCCTGACGTCGTCACTTACATCCACGCCAACATTTCAAAAAACTCCCGACAACCTTACGCAGTGTCGAAAAAGGCCGGTCACCAGACCTCCGCTGAGTCATGGGGTACTGGTCGTGCCGTTTCTCGTATCCCGCGTGTTCCCGGTGGTGGTACTCATCGTGCTGGTCAAGCTGCTTTTGGTAACATGTGTCGTGGTGGTAGGATGTTTGCTCCGACTAAAATCTGGCGCCGCTGGCACCGGAAAATCCCGGTTAACCAGAAGCGTTTTGCCGTTGCTTCTGCTATTGCTGCATCTGCAGTTCCCTCATTGGTCCTCGCTCGTGGTCATCGTATTGAATCAGTTCCCGAGTTCCCTCTTGTTGTTTCTGATTCAGTTGAGAGTATTGAGAAGACTTCTCATGCAATAAAGGCTCTGAAGCAAATTGGTGCTTATCCCGATGCTGAGAAAGCTAAGGACAGTCATGCTATTCGCCCCGGAAAAGGTAAAATGCGTAACCGTAGGTACATTTCTCGTAAAGGACCTCTGATTGTGTATGGAACTGAAGGGGCTAAGCTTGTAAAAGCGTTCCGTAATCTCCCTGGAGTTGATATCTGTCACGTGGATCGATTGAATCTCTTGAAGCTTGCACCTGGAGGTCATCTGGGGAGATTTGTTGTATGGACTAAGTCAGCGTATGAGAAATTGGATGAGATTTACGGTTCATTTGATAAGCCATCTCAGAAGAAGATGGGATATCTATTGCCTTGGCCTAAGATGGCGAATGGTGATCTTGCTAGGATCATCAACTCTGATGAGGTTCAGTCCGTTGTAAGGCCGATCAAGAAGGACGTGAAGAGGGCAACGTTGAAGAAGAATCCATTGAAGAACCTGAATGTGTTGCTGAAGCTCAACCCTTATGCGAAAACAGCTCGGAGAATGACCCTTTTGGCCGAGGCCCAAAGAGTTAATGCTAAGAAGGAGAAAGTTGACAAGAAGAGACATCAAATCACTAAGGTATATTCCTCAAATTTATACCATAGTATATAGTCTTTGATTAACTTCATAAAGGAAAGTACTTATTGATAATCTAAGAAAGAATGAAGTAATATGACTCCCCTCAAGCTAATCTTAAGCGAAGTATTGAAGTAGCTTGGTCATATACTTAGAAATATAGCAATGTGTATGTAATATGTCTCATAATTGAGTTCCATTTATTTTCCTAGGTATATAACTGATGTTTGCTATTGGCTTACAATTTGATATAGTGCGCTAGAAATAATGACGCCTTTGCTCTGCTTGCTTGAGTTGAGTGTTCTCTGGTGCCATTATATTCCTTTACCTTCCTCAGATTGTATATCACAATACAAACCTAATTACATGTTTGATACACTCCAGCGAAGCAAATAACTTCCGGAGAAAAAGTAAGTTGTGAAGTGACAAGAGATTCAGTGTGATTCTGCTTGAGTGTGATGGTTCAGTGTGCAAAGAAGAGAAGTTAAACAAATTTCTTTTGCATAAGTAACTCAAAGCAAATTGGTTTTGAAGAACCTAAAACTAAAATGCTATAGCTTTTTCGTTTATTTGCTTAGATATATGTCTGATGCTTACTATCTGCTTACTACTTGTCATTTGCTTTTGCATCTACTTTATTGCAAGTATGAGTGTTCTCTACTTGCTTATGCTGAGTGTTCTGTGATGCCAATGTCGTTATATTGGACACCCTTTCACTCCCTTATATTGTAGATCGCGAATCTTAACTTAATTATATGTTTGATTACTGCTAGTGAAGCAAATAAAATCAGGAAAAGAATGGCTTGTGAAATGACAACAGGTTCGGTGTGATTCTGTTTGTGTGGGATGATTCAGTGTGCAAATCAAGAAAAGCTTTTTTCTTTTTAAACAGTGTTGAGGAACTTAAAAACTAAAATGGTATTATATTTTTCTCACCACAAACACGAGTCTTCAATTATGGCAAGAAAGATCCTGCTTTTGATCATAATCTTGTATTCTAAAGCTGTGCTTTTACATGCACTTAGTTGCGTGGTCTTTATACTTTAGTAGTTTACTGTAATAGTCACTGTAGTATTTACCCTTTACTCTCTTTATATTACAGGAGGAAGCTTCAGCTATCAGGTCAGCAGGCACAGGTTGGTACAAGACAATGATTTCAGATTCCGACTACACAGAGTTTGAGAACTTCTCAAAGTGGCTTGGAGTTACACAGTGAAGAAGTTTCTGCTCTTTTTACATTTGTAAGTCTTCATGGTCCGAGAGAAGATAAGCCACAATTGTGAGTGATATTGCATGCTCGATTCATTGTAGGTTACACTGAGTTTTTTAGTCCCCATATTTTGGTGTTAGAGTTTTCTTTTTAGTTGGACAATTTTGCTGAGGCATGATATTAAGTATTTAATAGAATAGCTTGTTATTTATGATGATTTATACAACTGCATTCCTGAACAGTCAGTTTTGGTTTGTTTGGCTTCTCATTCAGCAGTTCATTTGAAGATGACAATAATATATTTGTTACTTACTTGGTTTCTGTTGGATTTGTGCCATTTCATCGTTAAAAGTCATCTGATGAATAACTATGAAATATGAATCAACTGCTCATATTTAGCAATGATAGCTTATTATCCTTGTGTGATCCAGACATTACATCTCTGATCAGTCAGCTTGTTATCCATGTCAACTAGCTCAGGTCTGCCTAAAACCAAGAAATTAAAATGGGTGGTTTTGAACCTGTGACCCCTTTTTTTTTATGAGTAACTTTCAATGTCATTAAGCAAAACTTACTGGCTTTTGAAGTTCTATTCATACTGAAGTGATTTCAAAAGCTCAACATCACTAATCTTCATTCACATAAAACCGGATATGGGTGAGCCCATTACTCCATATTAAACTGCTGTGCCCTAACCAAATAGGGAGTCAGGATTGGGCCGAGACTGATACAATTATACAAATAAGATTGGCCCGAATAAATAAATCAAGAAGGTAAGAAATTGACCTTTCGGGATGATCCAATGGTTTGGACTTGAGACTTTTATGTTAGAGGTCTTAAGTTCCAAACCCAACAAGGGATTTGCCTTATGGATTGAGCTTGTTGCACTGGACTTGTTTATTGCAGGTTACTTTTCTTATGTAGTTTGAGAGTTATTGCATTGCACAGGAGTAAAGGTTTATCCTGTGTGCACCCAAAGGGTTAGGGCTGTCGGTTCTTGTTATAAAAAAAGTAAGAAACTCTGGGATTTTCTCGGGTTGTGCTTTTTTTTTTTCGGGACAATAATCTAGTAAATAACCTCTTTTACAAATAATTTATAAGTATTTGAGATTACGGTTTAAAAATTACTTTTGTGCAAACTGAAATCTTTATAAGAAAATATTAGACCACAAAATAAAACTTTGTGTTGATTCAATGAAAGTTTTTCCTAGAGTGGTAAAGAGTATGTTCTGTCTTGTGTAATATATGAGCAATCATAAGATGAATCAAATATATATAATTTGGGGGAGTCATTTTTAATGAATTATAGTTGCACAAGTTTTAATAAGATAAGATTTAAATAATGGCCTAAAAAGGAACATTTTGCAATCACACCAACCATTCAAACTCACATTGTCAATATCTATCATTCAAGATATGTTTGGTTTCGCTATTACATAAATAAAAATTGTAAAGTTGTAAGTTCAACCATTTTTTTGGAAAGCAAGTGGTATAGTTGTAAGGTCTCATTTTCATATTTTGTGTCCAACTTTTTAGTTGTTTCTTAAAACATATATGCTGGGGCGGATCTATGCATAAGCTTGAGAGTGCCACGGAACCAGATGATCTCGATTGAAACTCTATATATGTATAAATATATAATATGACACTCAGAGAAACAAGTGATTCTATAATTCCGTTGGTAAGGAGTCATATTGCTCTCGCTGTGGTCATGGGCTCAAATATGTTCTTAGGGACTTTCTTTTTTTTATAACAAATATAGTTTCACTCAAAATTCTGAATCCGCCCCTCTCTGTATATGTGTATACTGTTATCATTTAATTAGTGGAAGCAAAGTGCATATTATGGGTGAATCTAAACTTTCTTTGAGTTGTCTCTTTTCATGTCAAAAGACAGAAAATGAAGAAGACACAATTATCAACATTCGACTCAGCAATAGTAATTTCTACCAAAGTGAACCTATTACATCATTTCTTAAAATCTATACTATCTTTTCGTTTTGAAATAAGTGATATTTTTTTATTTTAACAAGTCTCTTAAGATATTATTTATTTCTTAAAAATAACATGTATTTATATTAACTTATCCTTTATATTAAAAAATGTCACTAATCTCTTCAAGACACTGCTTATTTTAAAACACAATCAAAAGCCTAAAACATCACTTATTTTAGAACCAAGAAGTAGTATTAAGAACAAAAGAAAAAAAAGTATCATCAAAGAAAATCAAAAGACCTCTATCAATCAAAAGCGGAGCTAAAACTTTGCCAGTCGTTTTAGCTCAAACAATATATTTGTGTTTTCATTTCCACAGCCGGATGAAGCCAAAGATTTACTATTTTTTTGACTTTGGGGTATGATGAAATAAGCAAAATGGATCTTTAAACTGTCTGCGCTTCTTTCAATTGTGAAGTAGCAGTTAGTCAATGCAACTTTCGACGCTCATCATGGGTCATCCGGAAACAGTCGATCTATGTTTTAAACATAGGAGTCAGGCTGCGTACATCCGACTCCCCCTTACCTCGCAATGGATGGGAGTCTTTGAGGCAATGGGGTAATGTTGTTGTAATTTATTTGTGTTTGAAAGTTTACTTAGCATATATAAATCATAGATTGATCATATATAGTAGGGATTAGAATGTCGCTTTAGAAGAAAAAAATAATTTAATATGTATAAATTTGCACATGAAAATTAGTGATCAAATCATGCTATTAGTTGAATCTTCGTGAGATCTCAAAAATATATTCAAATTTATCAAACGGTCATGAATTTAAATTTTAGTTTCGCCTCTCATATCCGATAATATCAATTAATTGAAAAGAACTTTAGTTTGATAAGATGATATATTTATGTCTAACCTAATTTGGAGGATCTAAAACAAACTTTATTAGGTTGATTAGGCTAATCTATTGTTTATCCTATTGATTATCTATTTTCAAGAAAAACCCAAGTATTAGAGTACAATTATATCTTTTCCTTTTTGGATTATATCCACGTTGCATATCATATCGACAATTATTACTTAATTAAAGTAAAAAAAGTCCCACTAATACATGATATTATAAGAATAGTCATATGATTATGGTTAATTCCAAGTCATAAACATTATTGTTTTTCCTTAAAGATGAAAGTGATGTTTCACCTAATGCTTGTACAACATTGTTCACCGCTAATTGCATTGATTAATTACTATATATATTATAATAATAGTTGGATTAATTATTTCGAATGTTGGCATGATATTTTCGTAGAATCATAATTTTCATTAAAGTGATTTACAATATAACATAGTAAACATACGAATAAAGCAAGAAGACTTCATATATGCCAATATATATTATTGAACCCACCCTCTCCACCCATGCGCGCACAGTGACGAAGCTACTCTTTGGCTAGGGGTTCATCTGAACCTCCTTTGGTGGAAAATTATCTTATTTATACATAGTTAAAATTATTTTTTTATTTATAAACAGTAGATGTCAAATTCTTTTTGGCTAATTCGTGTATTTGTTTTTTTAAATTTTGAATTTCCTTTCCATCACCATGACTTTGCCATGGACATAATTATGTATAGTAAATGGTGACCAGTTGAATATTGTTCTCAAAAAATTATATGGATTGTATAATTAAAAAGTATATTTTTTATTCTTATATTTAAAATTAAAACATTATAGTGAAAAGAAAATTCATCTGTTCTTTAATAGTCGCTTAATATTATTAATGTCTCAAAAAAAAGAAAATCCGTTTAGTATAATATAAATGAACTACTAATATTTTTTTCTAATTCAAAATAAGTTAATTTTTTAAAGTTTAAAAATGTATTACACACATATAGAGAGAGAGAATTGTCCTCCTTTCTAAGGGGATTTTCAACTACTTAAAATTTTTAAATATTAAAATTTCAAACGATGACTATCTTTATTCTAAGCTCGAATTCAAAAGAAATAAAAAAAGTAAAATTTAAAAAAAAAATTTTATTAATTTTATAAAATATTTTTTAAAGAAGTGTGTCGCACTCGAATAATTGATTTATATTGAAAATAATTTTTCTATCTCTATAAGATAATAATAAAATTTATATACATTTTAACTTTCTTCACACCTCATTTGTGAAATTCACTGAATATGTTATTATTAATTGAAAAAGGAGTATATTATAGTAAACAAATACTTTGAAGTGACACTAATAACTATTAAAACATGTTTTTTGCAAAGTGAATTGGGATATTCCTGGGCCAAGCATCTTACTTTTTATCACTTTCCTTTGACTTGTGCCTGCAACATCAACTATTATCATTATTCTCTCTTTGTTCTTTCCTTTTCCTCCCTTTTTGGGGGGTTTTATTATTTCCTTCATCCCATTCATATTTTTTCTTATCCGTTTAAAAAAATATTATTTTACTTAAATTAGAAATAATTTATTTTTAAGTTTTTTTTATTCTTAATGAAATGATTCTCAACCATACAAGTATCTAAAAATGATTTTAGATCATAAGTTTCAAAAATCTTTCTTTTTTTCTTAAATACCATGTCAAATCAAAGGATGTCATATAAAATAATGAAACGGAGGGAGTAATATTTTTTAAAAAAATTGGTCCTTCATATTCTTTTTTTTTTTTAAAGACAAACCATGAATTCTTGGAACTAAGATATTATGTGTGACATACATTGTGTTTCTTCAATATGAATTGCGATGACATAGTTGAGATTCATATAGATTTAAAAAATAATAAATAAATAAATATTTTATATTTTCAAAATACGAAGAAAAATTTAATGTAATAAGGTAATAAATATCTTTTCATTCTTATAATCATATGTCTTTAGGTTATATTTTATTTTATTTTAGAGATATTTTTGTTTGAGAGTAATTTATATCCTCTAACGTGATTCAACATAAATTTAGATTTAATCTTTTATTATAATCTTCATTGTTACTAGTATTAATATGTAGAACAAGACTCATATTCTATATTTATCTATAAGGGAAAAAAAATCATATAACAAAGAATATTTTTATTTGTACAAATGGTACTTCAAATTTAGAACAATCACGAAGAGATTGACAATACTTCTTTATCTCTTGAATTGTTCTGCCGAATGAATTGCATAAAATCTTTGGTCTTTAATCTATACAAATATCTATGAAAAATTAAAATAGAAAAGATTGAATAGAGGGAGAGAAACAAAAGAGCGTAACCGTCGATTAGTTAAATGTGTTACACAAAGGCACCTCAGCCCACGTGAAAACAAGGAAGGTGATGAAGACAACGCGCAACAAATAGGCGAGTGTGCCCACTCTCCTTAATTTTGTATTAAATTAAAATTTTTAAAAAGAAGATTTTAGATTTATTTTATTATATGGATAAATAATAAATCTCATCCAAAGAATAGCTTTTATGCTTTATTAGTCCAACTCTTTAAGAATTCTATCGAGTGTCTGACAAATTTTTATTAATAAGAAAATTATATTTTAATTTTAAAATTTAAATTTTTAAAAATTAATATATTTTCACAGAATTCGATATGAATACGGTATTATAAGTGAAAAGTTCATGCTTTTATGATCCTTTGCCATTTACAAATAACATATTTTTGTAGGATTCAACATGAATACAACATTGTAAGTAAAAAATTCATGCTTTTATGATCATTTACCATTTGAATAAAGATGTTAATTTATATTATTAAATAATTAATTTATTTTAAATCTTTTTGTCATAAAAAAGCATTATATTCTAGAAAAAACGTTTTGTTTTTTGGGAAAAGAAATGCTCCTTCTATTGCCATTTATTTCTTTTTTTAAGCCAGTTTTTAAAAAGAATGATACATTTTTATATGTAATAACAATTTAGCTTTAAAATGTCCATTTCACCTTTAATAAAATGATTACGGTCATATTATTATTTATGATTTATTTTAGATTACAATATCAAAAGTCTTTCTTTTTTCTAAATCTCGTGCCAAGTCTAACTAAATCATATAAATAGAACGGAGACAGTAGTACTTTCTTCCTCTTTTGCAAGTTAAAAATGTGTTTCTAAAGTCCATGTATAATGCCCTTCTCAGATTTCATCTATAAAGAATATGTCATTAGCTTTATCATCGTACGATTGAGTATTTTAGTCATTTCATCTTATTTATCCATTTTATTTTTTCAGTATCACTAGTCACTTCACCTATATGCTTAATCCTCCTCATCAACCAACATAAGTTGTGATGCACTGGTGGGAATGTTTTACCCTTAACTAGAGGTGTTGGGTTCAAGCTTTGGGAATGTAAAAATCCTGTTGGATCCTGCGATGCGCGATTCGAATTTAATCGGGACTCCACGGGCTTCGAACACCGGATGAAAAATAAAAAAAATCCTCCCCCATCATGTACAGCAATATTACTATGTATGCACAATGCACATAACTGTTGGAAGTTGATTGATTTGTTTACACATACATCACAATCCAGAAAATAGGAATAACTTTATAAATTAGAGTGCACCTAGGACTTATTAATGAAGAAATTAAGAATGACATTGATATATCAACATTTTTTTATTTGTAATTAAAAATAAACCTAATCTAACAGTGAGATAGATTCTAGGGAGTACCTAGTAGATATTTTATCTACTCTAGTGTTAAAAGTGGGGCTTCAGTTAATATTTTCTATCCGATGTTTGATGTGCATATTGAAATTTGACTAAATTTGAATATGTATTGAGAGTTTTCACATTAGGAGGTAAAACACTTACTAACAAAGACAATTTCATACCCAAAAGAACTCAAACTCGAAATTCTTGATTAAAAATGACGGAATACTTACCACTTCACTATAACTCTTATTGATTATTCTTTTTGCCACTTCATATTATAAGATCACAAAAATATCATGCATGGATAAAAAAGGAATAACAATTTATCAAAGTTCGGAATGTTGTCAGTTTTGGTACGTAAATCAAATAATAACTCATAGGAAAGAAAATCGATTTATGGATGGAATCAAACAATAATATCCTCAATGGATAAGTAGGTAATATATTTCCACTACTAAATTCACAACGCTTGTATATGAGTGGATCCAGTTGTTTGGTTATCGATTCATTTGAATTTATAATTATTAATCTAAGTTCAAATTTATTTGCATAATATTAAAAATATTAAATTATGAAATTAAGATAAATTATTAACAAAGGAGATGATAAACGGACTATATATCCTGTTGAATGATACATGTTGTTTATGTGATTATAAAGTCTGAAGAGGTAGGATATACACGAATATTATGAAGTAAGAATGTAAGCAATGTATATTTTTATGTGATTATAAAGTTTGAAGAGGTAGGGTATACACGAATATTATGAAGTAAGAATGTAAGCAATGTATATTTTCAATGAAATATATATAATATAAAGTTAGAATAATAAAATCTAACTAAAAATATGAAAAGTTTATATTATGATATCAAAATAGTGTTACACTGAATTTGATAAGTTGATATATATATAATGATAAATAGTGTCTATTGGTTTTGGGGCTTGAAATTTGAAGAACACACCAAATTATAAATTTGATTTTTTTATAAACACGTAACAATAGATTTTGCATAACATAGAAGATTTGACCGTTTGAGAGATTTTAAAATATCCAATAATATGGAATAAAAATAGTGAAAGAAAAATAAAAAAATAAATATAAGAATAATAATGTTGTTTAAGAATATAAACGACGAGATAACAAAATAGATTTTCACATAATAAAGGATGCTATAATTAACATTATTCCATTTCTCAATTATTATATCAATCACTATATTAAATGAGGTAAAAATTTATTATATTTTCTATTAAAAAAATCTTTTTAAATACATATACACACACATCTTTGGAAGAAAAGTGAAGCCCCAAAAATATTGAGAGCTCAAGCGATTAGTTTAATAGTATTATGTTCGAAGAGAGATTATAAAATGGATAGAGTTATTAAAAAGCTAGAAAATGTAATAGTATATTGCAGAAAATTTCTAACTAGTTGATTTTTATTGATTTGTGAGGCTTGGAACAGTGGCAGATCCAAGATTCCTAGACTGTGGGTGCTTTGCCAGTGAGATTCGAACCCAAGTCTGATAACTCATCCCGAACCTTAATAAGCTACGAAAAACCACTGCACTTATGAAACTTCTTGTTCAATGGGTGCTTAACCTTATACTTGAACAATTTTTTCGTATTTTCTATATGAATACACAAAGATTTTTTCGGAATCAGTGGGTGCTCGAACACCCAGAACCCAACACGTAGGTACACCCTTGGCTTGGGATGACTAACAGCATTTGGTTATGATTTGTGTTAATGATCGTTAGGTGTAAATATCAAATGTCTATGATAATTGTTCATAATATATCAAACAATTTAAAGAGAAGTGCTATAAATATTATTTTTATTTTGTGATTTAGAGGAATATACCTTTGGTTAAAAATCAGTATATATATAAAATTTCATTGTCTAATAAATGATGCATATTTATTTATTTTTATTAACAAATATATATTTATTGAATTAAAAATAATAATTCTCTAACTAACTTCGTGACGCGCCTTAAAAAAATTATCTCACTCATTTTTTTTACTTTTCCAAACCTGACCTGAATGGAAATAATTCCATTCCTCTTCTACTTAGTTATGAGATGAATTTGAGTTAGCTCTGAGTAAATAAGAAGATTGAGGTGTTTTGGTTTAGTCGGGTTTAAAGGAGTAAAAAAGAAGTGAAATTATAATTATTTAAATTGATGGGACAATTCTGAAATTAGACAACTAGTTCTAGGATTTATTTTAATTATATCTATTATCAAAAATCATAAATATGTATCATTTGTTAGACGATGAAGGTATATATACATTTTGTTAAACGACGAAAATATGCATGCACAATATGATTAATATTTTTGTTCTAAATCACAAAATTAAGGGATATATCTCTCACTTTTCTCTTTCCCAAATAAGGTTAAATCATGTACAGTAACAATATGATGTCGATTCATCCACGTTTTCATTTCTTGTAGAGGAAGGCTAACGACTTATTTGTTTGAAGGTGTATAAATCGTAACGTTCATGTACGACTCCGTAGAGGAGAACATTTACCTATTTTTCCTATCTTAAGTATGATTCCGTACAATCACAATTCTATATTTGATGTCAATTCACCGACACTTTTATTCCTTCTCAGAAAGCTAACACTTGTTGGCTAGGATTGTAGCATATCATCCACATACGACTTAGTCAATTCACGAATTCATAAAATTAAAAAATTCTGAATTTTCCTCTGCATTTACGAGCTATAACTAGTGTTGTGTCGTGATTATGTGAAAATTAAAATCGAGAAAGTCTAACTACTCTCAGGTCGGGAACTGTATAAGCGATAATGTTCATGTATGACTTTGTAGAGAAAGACAATAAATCATTGAGTTCGTCTCTGCAACTATGAGCTATGACTAGTGTTGTCTAGATATTAAGTAAAAATTAAAATCAAGAAAATCTAACTTTACCTGTCGAGAGCTGTATAAGCTGTAACATTCATGTTCGAGAGGACGATGAAGGTTCTATAGCGTAATGCAAATCACGAACTCATAAAATAAAAAATTTCTGAATTCACCTCTACAATTACGAGCTATGACTAGTGTTTTATAGAGATTCTGTGAAAATCAAAATCGAGGAAGTCTAACTACTCATTGGTCGGAAGCTATATAAGCGGTAACATCCCAGCACAGCTCCATGGAGGAGGACGGTGAAGGTTTTATCACCATGATACAAATCATGAACTAATAAAATTGAAATTCTGAATTCGCCTCCAAGACATAACTAGTGTTGTGTAGAGATTATTCAAAAAAATAAAATCATTTTTAGTCAAAAAAATAAAATCATTTTTAGTGTGAATCACACGCGTGATATGTGTATTAAAACAAAATCGAAAAAAAAAGAGCATCACAGCAAGCGCCCCCTGCTTTCGGAAGTCACACTATTATACTTGTTCCCTTCTCAGAACACCCAACTAATTTTCTCCATTAGAGAAAGACAAAATTCCTTGTTTTCTTCTTCTTCCCAACTGTTACTGTAGTCTCCATTGCTTTCTTCGCCCAAAAACCAATGCATCTCTCATTTGCTGCTTCCCTATATCCCTGAAACCCAACTAGAATTCCCAATTCTTTGATTATTCGGTTTCTTTTCTTTAATTCTCGTTCTGTTGTAGTTCTGGCGTCACCCCTTTGATCCTTGTTACTCTTTTGAGGTACCCATTTGAGATGTTTGATCTCAATCTTAGTTTTGATGATGTTCCAGAAGAATCAATCTCTGTTCCAGGTGAACCAGAGCCGGAAAAGCTCAATGGATTTTTATTTAATCAAATGGAGAACTCAGGAACTTCTGATTCCTCCGTCGTTAACATGGAAACTTCAAGTAATGCTGGTGATGATGAACATTCGTGTTCTGATCATCGTCCCGATGGTTATGCATTTGATATACTGAAATCCGATAAGGAAGCTGGGGATCGTGGTGGGTTTGTGATAAACGAGTTGTTTCCATCGATGAATGGAGAGGTGGGGTTGGTTCTTTCGGAGAATAGTGCTGAGTCGAGTGAGGTGAGGATCGGTAAAGCTCCGCAACAGAGATTTCAGGCGAGGAAGTGTAGAAGAGGGCCCAGGTCTCGGAGTTCTCAGTATCGTGGAGTTACATTTTATCGAAGGACTGGAAGATGGGAATCCCATATCTGGTTAGTGAAATCATCACTTGAGCATTGTTCTTGTTGTTTTCTCTCAAGCTCTGTAGTAATAGCAACTCTTTAGTTCAATTCCTTTCATGGAACTATTAATGGCCTTTTATTTTAGTTGAGATATATGCTATTGTGAAAATGACAACATCCTAGGAAACAACCTCTCTATCTGTGTGTGCTAGTGGTAGGGTCTACTTACATTCTACCTTTCCCAAACTTCACTTGTGTGATTCCGCTGGTATGTTGTTGTTGTTGTTGTTGTATGAAAATGACAACATCAATGGACTAACGTAATTCAAAATTGGAGTGGTGGTGTATAGATATGAGTGGTAGTTCAGATGATGAGCACCCCCCATCTCCGATGCTAAGGTTATGGGTTTGAGTCACCAGGAAGCAAAAAGGGTGTGAGCTCGTAGGGAGGGGTTAAAAAAAATGAAATATTGTGGTGGTGTATATCAGTTTATGGCAGTTTGACTTGCCATCTGTCAACTTACTATAATTCTCTTAGGTTATTCGTGCTAACGACATAATAAAACTGGTTTTTATTTGGTATGTTAGTCGTCAACCCCATTACGACACCTTTTACTATCCATGCTTTAGACATGACAAAATTAGTGGTTGTTCATCACGCGCTAACATACCGAACTTATGCTTACGTGGGGTTAGTTGGAATTAGCTCCAAATATCTAGTAATTACTAATAAGCTGCTTTCCACTTTCAAGTTTGGATAGCAACAGATAAAAGTGTTAATATGAATTTGAATAGTTTCTTTGTGGACTTTGCAGGGATTGTGGGAAACAAGTTTACTTGGGTAAGAAACCGTGTTTATAATCTCATGTTTTATTGATATAAAGTATATTCCAGCTTTATTCATGAGTTGATTTGCTGACTGCAAGCTTCATTGTCGTTTGGAAATTGAATTCACAGGGAATTTTGATACTGCATATACTGCTGCTAGGTACTGTAAAATTTTGAATGCATTTTTATCGTAACTCCATTCCTTTATTTATGTACTTCTTGTAAGAAAGAACTTGGATAGTTGTAGTTCTAAGTTTTTATTTACTAATTTCAGGGCATATGACCGGGCTGCACTTAAATTCCGAGGACTTAATGCAGATATCAATTTTGAGATCAGTGATTATGAAGAAGATCTGAAGCAGGTTGGTTGAAGTCCCTTTCAATTAAGAGGTAGATTGCTATTTAATGTAATTGTCTGTGACTGGCATGCAGATGAATAACTTCAGCAAAGAAGAGTTTGTGCACCTACTTCGTCGTCAGAGCACTGGCTTTTCCAGAGGAACTTCAAAATACAGAGGAGTCACTCTGCATAGATGTGGGAGATGGGAAGCACGGATGGGGCAGTTACTTGGAAGGAAGTGAGTGACCAGTTCTTTCAATGTGGCTTAGCAATGTCATGCAATTATTAATGTCTATTTCAAGTTTCTCACTATCTAATCACATGATAGCACTTATCTTTATACGTTGGAGGAAGTATAGCTAACCAGTTACCATACGCTATATGCATGCAGATATATCTATCTTGGACTATTTGACAGTGAGATAGAAGCTGCAAGGTCCAATGATCATGACCTGACTCTTCATTCCTTTTTGTATTATGTGGTTTAACCTCTCAACATTGATGAACTTGGTCGTGGCGTGATCAGGGCATATGATAAGGCTGCTATAGAATTAAATGGGACGGGTGCAATCACTAACTTTGGGTCCAGCGCATATGAAGTGGTATTGGGTTCTGATGCTGAAATCAGAGGTACTAGCAAGACTTGCACACTTTTCTAGGCACTACCTTTATGCTGGTTTCTTGTTTCTTTAGCTCTGCTTAGCTGGTTGAAAACTACTGATCTTTACAGGTGATGCAGGGACAAATCATAATCTTGATCTAAATTTGAGCATATCTTCCTCTTCGTTTGCTGAGAATCAACATGGAAACACTAGCCCAAATGGAAACATCCAGTGCCAGCATGGTTCAAATGGTTTACCTGAACATCATAGAGAATTCCTGGTAATTTGCGACTTTCACGATCTCTATCTCCATAATGGTCTTCCGTATTCTGTAAAAAAAAGGTAGATTTGTATTCAACTTGTATGTCTAAGCAGTCTACTTGGTCGTTCCTCTTTTACAGACCTCTGCTTCTTCAAAATTGAGAAGTAAACCACTGCTTCATGGTCAGCATATGCTAACTCAGGACCCCCTTCATTTTCCTACATTTAAGGTATTCTTGTCAACATTGCTTGAGTTATCCTCTATTCTTCTCATAAGAATGTTGCACTAAATGTAACATTCATTATCTAGGTTCATGTACATGCTTATTTCTTTCTTTTCCTGCATGGCGATTGTCAAATTGTTATCTAGCAATTCAATGTATGTCTTGTCTTGTGATTTAGTTTGTACAATGTACCGAATAAACACCCTAAGATGCTTCCTCCAGGGTTCAGCAATAGAGAAGGGCTTGGAAGTTGATGCCTCTTCAAAGTGGATGGGGCAAGATGAAAATACTTGTGACCGCTGTCCTACATTGCCACTCTTCTCTACTGCAGCATCATCAGGATTCGGAAATTCAGCAATGACTGCACCCTCAGCTGCCAGTCATCAACTGCACTTTGGAAATGGAGCACTACCTTACCACCATTCACCATCCCTCACCAACATGGATCTTTCACATCATTATTACAGGAGTTGAAATAGTTGGCTGGTAAACCCATGACAAGCCAATATCTTAACTTAGAAGATGAAGACTCAGTTTTTAAACAATTTGCTTTGCGACATTAACTAGTTCGAGAATCTTAACAGCAACTATGTGATTGCAAGATGCTCATCGGCAATTTTCTTCTATTCTTTAAGTATTGCTGTGCCTTGACAGTTGTGATTTGAGACTATTTTTATGAAAACATTTGGTTTCATTTTCAATTGCTTCCTTCTTTTACGTGTTGAACCTTGCAAAGGAGGCTTCCTTGGCCAAACTTAGTTCTTGGAATCAGTAAGAGCTGCTGATACATTTGATCTATTTTCCCCCTTGAAGCTCATAGAGTTATCATTAACACTTATTATGCAAAATTTAGCTGTCTTGCATATAAAGATACCGCACCTGAACCTAACTCAACCCAAAAAGCTATCTGATGTGCAGAGGATTGCTCGAGTCCATATAAGTAGACCACTAATAAATTTCTCAATACAAATATAAGATCATCATAAAAGTTATCGAGTTCTGAAAAACCCGCTCCCACACCCTAGATGGCTCCTTGTTTCATTAACATTAATTATTCTAGACTAGGGAGGCAAAAGTACAAACTGTCAGGTGGTTTACGAAAGCAAGACTTAAAGAATGATGTTTGCAATTAGTACAAAACAGGGATATCCTACTTGTAGACTTAAGTAAAAGTGCATTTTTAACAGTTAACTACTAACCATGCTACAACTCTGCATATTATTCTACTCATGTACTCGTCTAATAACCAGTCTTTTCCACTGTTAATAGGTGTTTGAAAATGAATTTACTTTTGAAAAAAAAAAGGAGAAAAAAGTATGAGTATTTTGAGGTAAGTTATGAAGAAAAAAGGAAATAAAAGATGTGTTTGAATATGTGTTTTACTTGACAAAAATATTGAATGTTGGTGATGAATTTCTTGGAAAAACTCAACTTTAAGGTGGAGCTAAAAACTAAATACAACCAAACTGTTTTCTTGAAAAGAAAAAGTAGGAAGTTTTTATGTCCAAACAAGCTAAGTTACTTACATTTTTAAAAAATGTTGTTGCACACGTGTGATCAGATCCTTCGAAAGTATGCTTTTTTGGAGGATCCGACATGCACCTGTCACTAGACTCCAAATAACATAGTAAACAAGCATTAGCTTATGAGTGACGACTATTCTTTTCTACCGAACTAATTTAACCATATTATGCTTGGTCGTACACGATGCCTTTTAACATATGAACTAAGAGGTCGTTTGGTGGAGTGTATTAGTAAAAGTTATGCATGCATTAACTTCGTGTATTAGTAGTAACTTGTTTGGTACACTCTATCGTGTATTAAAATGTGTATTGCTAATATCATTGATTTCTAGGTATTAGTAATACATATTTTTAATACTTGCATTAGCATGATTAAAGATCCAATTACCTCTCAAAATATTTTTCACATCTTCTCCACCATCATTGTGGAGGGTATATTTGTAAATAATTTTTTTAATGTAATGCATGTATTTTTAATACATCAAACTAAACATCGCATAAAAATATTCTATGTATAATTAATATGAGCATAACTGACATATGTATTACTAATGCAAGCATCATTAATACCCTCTATTTAGCATTAGTTTTATATATTCTGCCAAACGACCCCTAAGTTGAGAGTTATAAAAGTGATGCAATGTACAATATTGCCCTTGGAAAGGTAAATTGTTATTTTAATTTCCAAAATAAGGTCATTTTAAAAAAAGTTTATTAAGCGGGAAAAAAAAAATAAAGGCCGAACACTATTAGGATAGTATAGTCGGTATCCTTCTCCTTTTCCTTTTCCCGTTCAAAGAAGGTTTGTGTACTTCACCATGGCCGTCGGCATGTATAAATACGGCCTGATTTCACGTTTTCTGCAGATTTTGTTTTACGATTTATTTCTCTTAGTTTTTCTCCAATTCAAACAAATTTATACGCATCGATGATTTTTTACGAGGCAGATTCCGAGGAAGACTACGAAATTGTGCGGGGGAGTATCCGCCTTACAGATGTTTTTCGTAGAAAGAAGGGTGGTTCGCTCAGAAAGCGTAATAAGCATTACGCCGATTTTTCGTATTTTCCTCAGATTGAGTATGTTTCAAAAGATCATACTTATAAATCTAAGCGAATGCGATATGACAACAATGACGTAATTGCCGGATCGGATCATCAAAGGCTGATGGAGAGGTTGGAACTATACGAATTCGTTGAGGCAAAAGTTTCTGGAGATGGCAACTGTCAATTCCGATCAATTTCGGATCAGATATATGGTAGTAGTGAACATCACGAATCGGTGAGGAAACAAGTTGTACAGCAACTGAAGTCTCATAGGGAGTTGTATGAGGGTTATGTTCCAATGGTCGACTACGATGAGTACTTGAATACAATGACGAGGTGTGGTGAATGGGGTGATCATGTTACTTTGCAGGCAGCTGCAGATTCATATGGTGTTAAGATATTTCTCATTACGTCATTTAAAGATACCTGTCACATTGAGATCCTTCCACAAAATCGGTGTTACAAGTCGAACAAGGTCATTTATTTGAGCTTTTATGCTGAATTTCACTACAATTCAATCTATCCACGAGCAGAGTATCATGTTCGCCGTGGCTAGGTTGAGATTTGAGGAGAACTTCCTACCAGTAGAGTTGGACAGGATGGTCAGATTGGATCTTTCAGAATATGGGCAGATTTTGGCATTTGTGGGCTCAATCTTCTTTACTTGATCAGATAGATTTTTTTTTTTTTTGGTTTTTCATAGATTTTTTTTTTTTGGTTTTCATCTTAGTAGTATTTTTCTTTCTGGAAAAATACATTGCCTAGATGTGCATATAATATCTAATCCTAACTGAATTCGTGTGAATGCAATATTTAAATTTTAATCGTATATTTCTCAAAGCAAAAGATGAATGTATGTAGTATATGTGTTATCAACTGATTCAATATATGTGTTTTCAAACTATATGGTGCTATCAACCTGATGATAAGTAGGAGTGGGCATGGTACGGTATTGAAAATTTCATTTAATAATTCTGGTTTTCGTCTTTTCGATTTTAAAAATACTATACCATTACCATATATATTGAATTGTGGTGCGATAAATGGATAACTATAATTTGTTCAACTTTGATTTATATACACTCATATAATAGAGAATTATGACTGTGATTTTCAAGAAGCGTCTCGATTACATCATACTAATACCCTATATACGTAGAACTATTCAAAAGAAAGTATAAACAATTCTCTTTTAAACGCAGAGGAAAGATCTTTCTGTCCAGTCTTAGATTACCCAAACTAAGATGGAATCATTGAAGACCAACTAACTGATCCAAATACTTGCTGGAAGATGGACCACTAAAGGATTATATAAGATCAGATACTTTTTCCCCCTAAATGGTGTAAAAGTTATTTATATCATAGTCAGAGAGAGCTAGGGGTTCATTTAGTGGAGGAGCCAGCATTTTCGTCAAGGGTGCACATACTTTTAGAACATGGTAGGCAATTTTTGTATCAAGGGTGTTTAACAATTGATATATATCAAAATATCCATATTTAAACTATATATTCGAAAAAGTTTTCCAACGAAGGGTGTTCATCTGACCATCCTTGGATGAATATAGCTCCGCCCTGGGTTCATCCAAACCCTCTTCATCGAAAATTTTTCACTATATATACAATGATTAATATTATTTATTACCTTAGCTTCTTCGTGCGTTTACTTCTTACAGATGCCTAATTTCCTCATGTGTTCCCTCTGATTCTTATTTGTAGTAGCTTTAGTTTAGTTATTATACAACTCTTTTTCAATTTGAAGAAGGGAATGGAAAAAGGGATGGTTTAGGAGTTGAAATAGATGGATCCGCAGTTCAGCGCTTCAAATCAGACCTTAATCTGTCGAGGTACTGCTACAGGACTCGATACTGAATGTTTTTTCCCCTTCAATACCTTGACAGACCTTAATTTGTTAAGGTACTTCTCTTCTTGTAATAGTTCTTTCGCAATGTACGTTAGTCCACAGAAACTATAGCATCTAAGGTGCTTTAGTTTTTCTAGTTTCCTCATGTAAAATTTTTTCTTCCACTGGGGCTCTTTGCAGCAAGCGGATTAGAATTTTCAGTTGTACTAGCACTGCATCTATTATGCAGCCGTAGATTCTGCTGTGAGTTCATTAAGTAGTTACTACTTTATGGTGATACATCCAAAGGATATCTAATGATTTGAAACATCTAACTGTTTTAGTTCGTGTAGCAGAAAAATGATAAACAACACTGTCATGTTTTTTTTGATAACACAAATGCAACAGTTTCAACTTTAACAGTACTCTCTTGGAGAGTTACGAACTTGCAAATGCAACAGTTTTGTCAACTGCAGCATTTCAGGTCCAGGCATCAAGCTCAGGAGCTACTACTATAGGACTTCTTACTGTGTGATGACCGTTCTCTTCCACCCAAGTGATTGAACCAGATTGTGCTTGGTTATCTGCAATGCCCTTATAACGTATTGTCAGAGTGTAGTCCTGCTTCTGATTTTTCTTCTCAAACACCAGGGTTTGTGGAGTGATAGAAACTGTCGAGCTTTTTGGTGCTATGACTTTTGCTACATACTTAGCTGCACCACCTCCAACATTTGTGACTGTCCTCCTGAATTTCTGCTCCAACCAAGTGTAGTTCCCATTTGGGCTAAAGAGAGCAATAAATGATGGGTAATTGATATCATCGGATGGATTTGAGCAGTTGTGCTCAGCTGATGATCTAGCAATTGTCTTGAATTGCTTTTCTGTGAGATTCATGGAGCAGAGAAGATTCACATAGTCTTGTGGAGT
This sequence comes from Solanum ossicruentum, assembly GCA_025774065.1. Taxonomy (NCBI): domain Eukaryota; kingdom Viridiplantae; phylum Streptophyta; class Magnoliopsida; order Solanales; family Solanaceae; genus Solanum; species Solanum ossicruentum. Next base: position 20,017,989 of record JAOTQR010000002.1, on the reverse strand, counting down.
TGCATCATATATCAGGCCTGGATCAACTGCACGGTTTGGATCAACCAATCCAGCCCCCATGGCCAGTGATGTAGCTTGCTTGGTTTCGAGGTAATCTTTGGTCTTGATAGGTTTTACAGTATTATCCAAAGGGTTGGCAGTGGTCATCATGGCTGATCGAATAGCTGAAGGACTCCAATCAGGATGTGTTCCTTTAAGCATTGCAGCAATTCCAGCAATGTGAGGAGCAGCCATGGACGTACCTGATTCAAGACGGTAATCACTATTCAAAAATGTATTGACTCCAATAACTGCAGCTGAAACGTTCGATGGCCAGGCTGCTAAAATTAACTCCCCTGGTGCCACAATATCTGGCTTTCCTACTCGCAGATAGCTTAGAGAGGGGCCTCTTGAGGAAAATCCAGAAACAACTGGAGCAGGCTTAACATCAATACGTGTTTCCTGGAAACTGATGCTGGCTGTAGGTCTAACACTTTTAGTCGCATAGTCTATCACTTGTTTTCCTTCCTTGGTGCTAATGAAAACTCCAGGATTTGGAAAGAAATTCGATGCTAATACATCTGGATCATCAGATATATAGATGGCACCCCCAAATTTTGATTCTGAGATAGCTGCCATTTGGTCCTCTACTTCGACTGCATTGCTAGAACAAATCATAATGCTACGTCCACCATTAGGGACTTGGGCTAATACGTCAGATGAATCACAAGGTGATATGCTTTCGTTGTAAAGCACGGGAAGATCCTTGATGATGGTTTTCACTGGAAACAAGCTAAATCCAGGAACTTTTACGCCATTCCCAAGAGTTAAAGTCCCATAGAAAGATCGATCAGTATTGCATGACGCCACAGTAAAGATCCAAGGTGCTCCATTATTTATAGTTCCCATTTCAGGGCCACTATTTCCAGCTGAAGCGGAGACTAAGACACCCTTCATCATGGCACCAAAAGAAGCTATTGCAATAGAATCTTGATACAGTGGAATCCTAACCCAACCATAAGAAATAGTCAGTATGTCAACACCATCTGCAACAGCCTGATCCATTGCAGCAATTAAATCAGAAGTGAAAGTTCCTTCCTCAAAGCTAAACTTATACACCGCTATCCTAGCTCGTGGCGCCATACCTCTTGCTGTACCATTAGCATATCCAAAATATGAAGCTCCCTTAGCAAAATTACCAGCAGCAATGGAGGCAACATGTGTTCCATGACCTCTAGTATCCCTTGCAGAATTCATTGAAATATTCACAGTAGGATCATCAGCCAAAATCCCCTTATTGAAATAATTAGCCCCAATGATTTTCCTGTTGCACAATGAAGAATTGAAATCTGTTCCTGGCTTGCAAATTCCCTTCCACCTTTTTGGAATTTCAGGCAATCCGTCATCGCTGAAACTGGCCGATTCTGGCCAGACACCAGAGTCAAGTACACCAATGATTACATCTTGACCAAAATCAGAAACCGGCCATAGCCCAGAAGCTGGATTGAGCTTAAGAAATTCAGAGGTGTGAGTTGTGTGAGCTTCAATATTCCTATCTTTATAAGCTGAAAGGAAACCTGCTGACTTTTCGAGGGATTCAAGCTCATCTTTAGACAAAAGCGCGCTGAATCCATGGATGACATTGTCATAAGAATATAGAAGTTTTGGAACTGTATGATGGCCATTTTGTGTAGTGGGAACTTCAATCTTGATGGTATCAATAATGGAAGAATGCCAATTCTGATGACTAGTGAAGATTTTAGGCATAAAAGATTTGTCCAAATGGACAATGTAAGTATACCTCTCTGCTGATAACAAAGAAGGGACAAAAAGAAACCAAGAAAACAGAAGAAAAGATACTCCTGACATAACTTTTTTCTCTACACTGTGTTTTCCTACTATAACACAGCCTCCTTTAATATAAACCTTAAGAACAGCCATAGTTGACTGATCTTGTGAAGTAGACAACACAAGTTAATCAATTGGTTATCTGTCATTTTCTAAGACTTGTTGGTCAGTGGACCTGTGGAAACTTTTGCTAGTCCAAGTTGTGTGCTTACTGTGTACACACTACACAAAAAGAATGTTAAACCATTTAAATGGCCCTACTATATTGTGATTGATTAATATGTCACATATCAAAAAATGACCCTACCATATTGTGATTGATTGGTATGTTCCATATTACAAATGACCCTACCATATTGTGATTGATTGGTAACTTCTGATCTATAGTCATACTTATTAATTCATACAACATAATTGCTTGGTAACTTCATATGTAAAACATATATGCTTTCATTTTTCGAGTTACTTTAATCTGTTCAAGTTGACAAACTTATAGATGTCTGATTTCCTCTTATTTTCTGTGTTATTTTCTGTTTGGAAATCATACTGAATAGGTATACCTATCTCATGGTGATATCTGCAAAGACTTTAGTTCTATGTAGCAACAAAGTCTTGATTTCTTGACACAAGAAAAGAACATTATTCAACAATTACTTCAAACATAGATATTTTGATATATATTAATTGTTGAACACCCTTGATACAAAAATCACCCACTCATGTTCTTAAGTATGAACACCCTTGGCGAAAATGCTGACGTGTCTATATAGAATTTAATTCATGTTCATATATAAAATTATCCTTTTACTTCGACTACTTGCTCTAGTGTTAGTTTTGATAAAAATACTGATTATTTGTAACGCAGTTATCAGACAAGGCTGGATTGACTCACAAAAATTGTCATCTTGGTCCCTGTTTTAGATTCTTAGAAATGGAGCTAAATTATCGATTTAAATGGTGAAGTTGTATCTACTGGACTAATATCTATCATCTGCGACTAAATTAAGCAAAAAGAGGTGTTTGCTTTAAGCAGATTGAACACGAGAAAATCTTGACAATGAGATCTGCTTTGTTTGAGATAGTCGAATACAGGGAGACTCTCTTTGGTGAGACGAGCAATGTGATCACACAAGCTGAATAGGCGAGTTTGCGACTTATTGGCATGAGCAGTATGGGAAGAATCCCTGGCTGCTTTGGTAGCAGTTTCAGCGGCTATAATGGCAGTAACAGTTGAATCTACTGATGCTAAAATTTCATTTTGGATCAATTGGTCCTAACGAAATCAATTAACATAATCGGGGTTGGCAATTGTCTGGTTGTTTGTGGTGGTGATCTAGACAGGTGCAGGGATAGTCCCATCTATAATGGCTATTTTGCTCAGACTCTTCAAAATTGTTGTCACACCTATGAAGCACTATTTTTGGAATATCCCACGTGCACTCGTCAATATTTTTGAGAAGTTCGAGCAACATGACAATCTGGTGACACCTGAACCAGAATTGGGTCTTAGACACTTTTAAATGCAGCTCTGCTTGTAATCTTTGTTTCGAAATGTCCGTGAGGATACAAAATCTATAAGGTCTTATTCACTTTAAGTTTCTAATTTCCTCACGTTAATTCTCTTAACATATCATTTTTTGGCTATGGGAAAAGGTTTTTAATGAATCTATAAAAAAATTGATAAGAGACACGTGCAACGCACATATCCGAAAACTAGTGCTTTCAATAAGAAATAACAAAAATGATGAACTCACCGTCACAATTGACAAAACATCCATGGATCAACCAAATAGCAACATCACTTGCTATTATAAAGAGGCTAACAAAATTATGAATATCTTAGCTAAAGAGAAATTGACTGAGAGCTTTTAATCTCAATTGATATCTGTAACACCTATCAACACATGATAGGCATGTCTAGGCACTTCTGGTATTGATATTGCCATGTCTATAGCATCTCATCTGATGACAATATGAAAAATAGAAAACAATCTATCTTCCTCCATATCATTGCCACCACCATCATCTCTTTCATCTTCATCGCTTTCATCATCTTTTTCCTCACATTGATCATCTTATACCTACAAATTGGACATGATCCATTTATCCCCAACCATTTGTCAATACAAATCAAATGGAAATCATGTTTACAAGGCATCTCCTTAGCTTCCTCATAGATTTCAAAACCCAACAAACAAACAGAGAAGTCAATTCCTTCATCTAAAATTTTAACCACCGGCATTGATTCAACGAAAGCTTTTGATGTTGGTAAAAGCCCTGCCAAAATAGGTTCTACATTGATAGGATGACCTTGGAGAAAAGAGATTTGAGTTGTTTGTGAGGTTCACCAGTACCACAATGCTACATGCATGTTCAGGCGGCGAAGCAGAAGTCATGAAATGGAGAATAAGAGGAAGAATCATCGAGACAAACATGCAACACACATGTCCAGAAACTAATAATTAAGTAGACGCTATTTCATTTCTTAATTATCACAGTGATCTCCATATCAAATAAAGTAAATAGTTATTATTATATTTTCTACCTTCTTTTCCAAAAAAAAAATAAAAATTGGGGGCTAAAAAGTTTGGGGCCTCAAGCGGTTGTTTTAGTGATGATTGAGACTGCCCAGTTGATCATTCTGAAGGACCCCTAATAGAAAACTTCTACCCATCCAATACAGCAAAGGCCTACTTTCTCAAAGAACAAGCATCTTACAATTTAATATGTAATTTCTGTTTTTTTCCCTTTATTTTGTGGGTGGGTTGGGTGAGGAGGGAAGCAGATGATGTTAGGTAACACCAGGAACTCAATAGAAATGAACCAAAATTCCAGTGCAATGTGCCTTCATTAAAGATAGTTACTCAAAAAAGTACACACTCAAGAAAACTAAGAGTCCATGGCAACAGTGTCTTGGCAAAATGGCAAATTAAGATCTTGGTTTCTCCTTCTTCTCCTTAAAGAGAGCCAAGAGAGATACACCAGAAACCTTCACAACTTTGAACCTGACACCAGGAATATCTCCTACAGCATGACCCTTTCGACCAAATCCAGCAATCAACACCTCATCCTGCAACAACAAGAATCAATCTCAGGAACTAAAGAAATTGAGATCAAAATTTTGTTTTGTGTGGGGAGAATGGAGATATGTGGAAGCAAAGGACCCACGTTTTCTTCAATGTAGTTCAAACAACCATCGTTAGGAACAAATGCAGCAATCTTCTTCCCATTTTTAATCAATTGAACCCTAGCACATTTACGAATAGCAGAGTTGGGCTGCTTAGCCTCAATACCTCTGCAAAAATCATTTCAAATAATTTTGATGGTCAGATGCAAGGGCTGAAAAACAATAAGGCTAAAGGAAAACAGCAGCCGTAAATCTCCAAGAGTATAAGAGGACTTACATCTTCTCAAGCACAATGCCTTTAGCATGGGATGACCCAGCAAATGGCTTCTTCCATTCATTTCCAAGATGGGACTTCTTGTAGGACTTGTCAGCCCACCTTTGCCTTCTACGGTGGGACTTCAGCTTGCGTCCAGCTCCCATACCACGTGTCTTCCTGGAATTTTACCTCGTTGAGAGACCATCACAAACAGAACCATCCTTGTTTGCGCTTTCTCACTTTGACTAATATATTCTTATTTACTATTGGAACATCTCAACTAATATTCAATTTTGGGGATGAAAAAGCATAAAACGAACTTCCATTCCAAAGCAACATGGCCAAAATATCAATCTGTACAAGCAATCATCTTCTCTATGACTCTATCAACCCCCATGTGTTAATCACACTAGCATCATCGAATACATCACTACAATCTAGGATGAAGCTTATCAAAGTTCTTCCAGTTTACTCAGGTCACACCAAAATGTACCTAGTCGTCATTCCAGAAGTTTGAGCTTTAAGCAACAAGGTAAATAAAACTTGAATTTTATAATCTCAAGCACCATCAATTCGCTCAACAGATACACAGTCCCTATGATCTCCATTTTCACCAGTACAAATTTCAATTATATTATATTTTTGTTAATCATTACAATTACATTCTTCTAACAATCAAGTCCTCAATAACGACAACATATCCAGCGTAATCACATTGCTAGGGTCCAGGAAAGAGTAAAATATACACAAAACTAATCCAACCTCATGGAGCCCAAGGTAGTTAGGCTGTTTCCGAAAGACATTTGGGCCTCAAGTAACAAATTTCTCAAGCTCCCAACATTTTATTAAACGATTCATATATTTTGGGAATGGAAAAGCTATAATCCGATTCAGCTTGTTTACTCATATAACTTATTCCGTACAACTCAAAATATAAACTTTTCAAACAGATAACCAATAATATCCAAATGCTAACATATGCAGAAGGAAAAACACAATATCAGTAATCCGATTAACAGGACATGATAGTGATCTACAAGTTGCATTACTAAAAAACTTTACTAAGTTATTTCTTATAACACACTGAAAATGATTAAAAGGAGGGGAAAAAAATAAATCGTACCCCATGTTTGCTGAGTAAAGAAGAACTCAAACTTCAGATTAGGGTTTGAGAGGTTGAAGAAGAGAAGAGACAGCCGCTCGTAAAACCCTAATCCTTATAAACAGCTTTCAAATTCTAATTATTGTATTGAAGCTCTTGGATTGGGCTTGTCTAAATTGGGCTGAAATGCTTTGGGCCTGTGGAAGATAACAGGTTAGGCCTTCTTATAAGAAAGGAAAAATTACACGGATAAACAAATATGTACTAATTAATTAACTAACATAGCTAGAGTTGAATTAATTGTCAATTGCGGCAAATATGTAGCTGTAATTACAATTTGAATTTTATATAATTCGCGCGATTTAATACAAACATTGCGCGTGATTACACAAAAATTATGCGCGAACCAAATTGTATAGCAAAATATACTAACATTGTGAATTGTACAGTAAATTATATAAACGTTGTGCACGAATTGTATAGCGAAATATATAAACGCTATACAAAAACTATGAATAGTATAGCGAATTATACAAACGTATACAAATATTGTGCAAATTATATAAACATTATTATCACTATGATTACAAAATATAATTACCCAAACTATAGCTAAAAAGCATAATTATGATGTTTTTGAGTGGCTATATACGAGAATTCCCCAAATTAATATTTAACAAAGCCCAGTTCACATAACTATGAAACTTGGTACATATCATATTTAGCTTTTATGCAATTAGTAATTACTACCACTTTTGCCTTATTAAAATGATGCATTTCTTGTAGTTGTCCATTTGTCTCTTTTATAGTGGAATCTTTCTTTTCCTTTTTATCAGTGTTAATTCTCTTTCACATAAGGAATTTTACATGTAAATCTCAGAGTTCTTTTGTTTGGTAACCTTGTCATGTTGTTGTCACCATGTAGAATAGTAGTGTTTTTTATGATCTAGAACAATTCTCTCTTCATGAGCTAGCGCATGAAGTTGAGTTAAGCTCAATGCCTATTTCTTTACCATGGTATTATGGTCAAGCTCATCCCAATTTATTGTTTTCAATGTTGGGCCTCACGCCTTATATTGTCCACACTCCAAATGTTCAATGATGGACGTGCAAGGTGGTGTTGGAGCCCCACATCATTTGTGGGATGGAAACATGGATTCTCTATGTGAGCAATCCTCCCCTGATAAGCCAACTTTTAGAGTTACGTCCAAAAAGTACACCCTTGCACATAATGAAGATGAGTCGAGAAATAATCTAGGAAGCACACACTACAAATCCACGGTGAAAATTCATCCAGATTACTATCTTTAACATGAGAATCTGACCAGGAGACAATGAATTCTACGAATAATCAGCTGCCTGGAGTTCATTACACTTGGTAGAAACATGTTGGGATGCACATCAGTCTATATATGAATGCTCCAACTGCATAATAAACTGAAAATTGCAAAATGAAGTTACATTGCTTACTATCTCCTAAGGAAGCATATCAGTAGTGGCAGGTGAGATCATAGAGGTCTCAACAACTCTGGAATAGCTTTACAAAAATCAGCTAAGAGATTTTTCCAGGAGGCCGAAGCTCAGCAAGAGTATCTGGGAAGGGAAAATAGTAGATTATGGTTATTAGAGAAGAGAACAATGTTTATTTGATACGTGCATGATATGCGTCTATTTGTGCCCCTTTTTTAATAAACTACCAATCTTCCTCAACATAGTGCCATTCTTCTTCTTGGGTGAGTAATCATTATCCATATCTTCAGATAACGGAGAACGCAGCTTGCCACCAATAGTATGGTAGTCCAAAGAGCCTGTTCTCTCGACGTATCTCCCATTATTGTTAGTTGAGAGCATAGCTGCAGCTGCTTCAGCAGCCTTCCTCCATTGATCAGATTGTACTTTTAGCCTCCTCAACTCAACTTCCAGATCAGAGTTAGTTGTCTGCACTGCATCCAACTCCTGAATGACCTGTGCTGCTTTTCGGCTACTTTTATCTACTTCCTCAGTCAAATACCCCAGCTTCATCAGGGCCTCTCTTTCAGCAGTTCTCGCAGCTTCTGCTGAGGCAAGAATCTCATCGTTCACTTTAGTACTCTCCGTTTCCATATTCTTGATTTCTGACTTCAGCATCTCATTCTCCTCGGTGATATTCTGCAACTCTCTCTCTTTTTCAGATAAACTTCCCCGTAAATCTGCCAAGATCGACTCTGATTTCTTCAATTCATCCTGTAATTCAGATTTTCCATCAACTGCCTGTATTTCTTCAACTAGTAAATTCAGCCCCTTATTTTCATCTAATATCTTTTGTATTTCAGATTCTTTGTCCGTTACTTTCTCATTTAAGTCTTCCATATCTGCTTTTGCAGCATTTAACCTCGAGGCCCATTCAGTCTCTCTTTGAATCGATTCATACTTTATGCGCTCCACTATCTCATAAGCACTTTTCATCTGCAAGGTGTTCTGGATGCATTCTTCCTGATACCTTCTCTCAGAATCCTCCAATGCATCCTGTAGTTGATTTACCTCATTTTTAAGATTACTGAACTCAGTTTTTAGTTCATCAGCTTCCACATCGATTCCATTTTCTTGTGCAGCTGCAGAACTTTCTGTAGGATCTACCAGGTTCATGCTTTTGGTGCTTTGATCAGACTGGAGTTTGTTGACACATTCCTCCAGTGCAGCCACTTGACGCTTTGACTGTTCCAACTCCAATGACAAGGATTTGCAAGCCTCCATTGCCTTCAAACCTTCTGAGCGTAATGTATGGCCTGTCATCTTCGCAACTTCCAACTCCAACTGAGCTTTACTCACTTCTTCAAGCAGAGTAGCTTCAGATTCCTTGCTTTTGTTTAATTGATTTTTCAATTGCTCAAGCAATGTAAGGGTTTCTATGAGTTGTGCCCTTAAGCTTTGGATCTCAGAATGAGCTGATTCAGCATGCCGAGCTTGAGTGGCTTCAGAATCAGCTACTCTATCAAGCTGAAGTTTAAGCTTCTGGATTTCATTCAGGGCGGACGCCAGAGCAGCAGCGTCCAATTCATGCTGCTTCTGTGCAGCCTCAAGTTCAGATTGCCATTCTTGATCCCTATCTTGCGAGATCTTGTGTAGCTCCAAGAATCGAGCTTCCTCAGAATCTGACCGCTCAAGCAGCTTCTTCTCAGTCTTCTTGAGCTCCTCTGACATGGCTGAAAGCTGCTTCTTAACTTCGTCAGCCTCTTGTTGAGACGTTTTCTTCAATGATTCTGATATAGTGAGCTGTTCTTTAGCTGCCTTCACCTCCTCGTGGAGTTGAGCAAGCTGGTCTTCCAAAGTGGACATTCTGCCTGGACGCTTCTGCTGTGTAGTGAAAAATAAGAAAAATTAGCATCTTAGTAACATTGTCGGGCCTTTAAGAAGGAAAAGAGCAACTTAAACAGCATATTTTTTTAGATAAATAAAAGAGAGAATTTATGAATCTCGACTTTCAAAGTTGTATAAATTACGTTTTCCGTCAAAGATGCAACTAACTTGGACCAGCAAATCAGACAAGCAACAGCAGTTAAGGAAAAGCGAGATAACAGCAGCAGTGTTTTCAGCGAATTTGCTACATATATTTTCCACCTTAAAAAACAAAGCCTGGTATATCAAAGCTCCCGCTATGCAATAGGCCGGGGAAGGGCCGGACGACAAGAGTCTATTGTACGTAGACTTAACGGAATAATAATTATAATGAGCAAAGAAAGCTACAGAAGCAGATTGTTCTGCAGATTTAACTAACCATAAAGTGATATTCTAAATATTAACTACTAGAATGTAAACATCAAAAGGTTAAAAGATTCAAGATTAATGTATTACTCAAGTACCTCTATTGCTGGACTTCGTGGTGACCGGCGACCAATAACTTTAGGGCTCCTGTCTTTCGGTGTCCTGCTTGCTGGATTTGGAGATGAAACAGAATCAACCTCAGGCCCTGAAGTTCTGAGCTTTCGAGCTGTCTTCGTATTAGATGGAGATTTCCTTTGTGGCACCTCAACAGAAACAGTCCTTCAGCCAAAAACATGTGAGAAGGCGGACAAGATTTGATTAAATGACAGTTTTGTGCATTCTACGTATCTTTAATTTAAGGCTAACTACTTTCTTAAATTCCGCATTAAGTCAAAATCAAAAAAACAAATTGAAACAGAGGAAGTATAGATTTTCAAAGATGGATCACATATCAAATTATCCGCAGCTGCAACAAGAAAAGACAAAATGGAACCGCCTATAACACTCCTTCCTTCCCTCGGGATCACTTCCTTCCTTTTTTCTGCG
>JAOTQR010000002.1:19996650-20007305 GCA_025774065.1 Solanum ossicruentum | reverse complement strand
GTCAAAATCAAAAAAACAAATTGAAACAGAGGAAGTATAGATTTTCAAAGATGGATCACATATCAAATGATCCGCAGCTGCAACAAGAAAAGACAAAATGGAACCGACTGTTATAACACTCCTTCCTTCCCTCGGGATCACTTCCTTTTTTCTGCGATAGAAAAGCTGGTCACATGTTCATTTTCAAAGCACAGTTATGAGCATCTCAAAAATATTTTTAAACAACTATAATTAAGAATGCAGTAATTTAGTTCACTGTTGCAGAGCAGTTGCACACTCGATTCGTTGCTCAAAGGACCAATCGCTCAAAACAATCATCATCTGTTGTTTTTGAAACTAATTTGTCTATGTAAGAATGAAATAAAAGGGAATACTCTTTGAATTGATCTAAAAACATAACCAAAAAAAACAATTTATTTGAATCTCATGGAAGATACAAACATACGAAGCAAGATTAAGGCCTTCAAATTACTTGCAAGTATCAACAAAAGCAGCGCAAATGAACTGAAGTTACCTTGCTTTTGGTGTCTGCATGCTGATTTCCTCTCAACGATGGATGTAGAAATGACAAACTAAATTTGTTTTCTTCAAGGACCAAACTGACCTGCAACACAGGAAACATTTCAACAGATTTCTTACTGTTACAGAAATGTTACTGAGGGATATGAAAACTTTAACATTCAAAATAGATACTTATAAAACAAAAGAAACAGCACTATCGCTTCAAGAAAACAACATTGAAACTGCCTCTACTCGCACCAACAAATGTACAATGGGGTAAGAAACCAAAAAAAGAAAATTGGAAGACAAGGAAATTTGCAATTCAAGAAAACAAAAACTATCATTATGTAAATCATCATCAAACTTTCTTAACTTCTACTTCAACTTTTACTGCAGTGCTTACACTGTACAGAAACAACATCTTTGGAACAACATGTTGAATAAGAAAATGACATTTGACACCACATTTTAGCAAAAACAATTCAAAAGTCCCCATTTAACACACAGTAATCACTATACTTATCAGGACATAAACAGATAATGATTCTCAAAAGAAGGGAAACTTGAAAGTCCATCAATCGGCAAAGAGACAGCAGATACAACACTATTCATTATTAGTTTTTCTACACCCCATACCCTCTATCCAAACTGATAAAGCATGTTTACACTCGAGATAAACAACAAACTTGTGGGACGTATAATTATTTTTTTATGTAAAAATACAAAGCAAAACTAAATAATCGAAAAGTTTCTGAGTGATATTTTCCTATCCTTCATTTTAGGTTAGGTGACATTGATCTAAAGAAATTTCGAACTCTTCATTGCCCTCCCCAAGTAGACCACACACGCCAAAAAAAGAACAGTTTCATCAGCTTGTGCAAAACAACAGAAACTCCAAAATCAGAGCTCTAAAGTTATGCCAACCTAGTACATGGTAAAACAAACTCAAAAGTTCTCCATACATTGTAAAACAACTCAGAATTTCTCCAAAGACTAAAACTTCACCAATTGTCATGTGTTTTTCATTATTAATCGCTCTTTCTATTCCCTTTCCTTTTCTTTTTGTCATATCTAGTTTATTATGCTTATAGGTTTTTGAGACAAGGGTTCCCAGAGAACAGTCTCTCTACTTCTATGAGGTAGTGGTAAGGTTTGCGTACATTCTACCCTCCCCAAACCCCACTTGTGGATTCTTCTGGGTATGTCGTTCTTACTGAAACTTCACCAAAAAAGAAACCAACCCACATGAAAAATGAGTGCTCTAAAGCTATGTCAACCTAGTAAAGTCTAAAACAAACTCAAAATTTCTCAAAAGACTGAAAGTTTATCAAAAAAGAAACTAACCCACAAGAGAAATCAGTGCTATAAAACTATGTCTACCTACAATATAATAAAAACTCAAAATTTCTCCAAAGATTGAAACTTCATCAAAAAAAGAAACCAACCCACATGAAAAATCAGTGCTCTGAAGCTATGTCAACATAGTACATTTTAAAACAAACTTAAAATTTCTCCAAAGATTGAAACTTCATCAAAAAAAGAAACCAACTTACATGAAAAATCAGTCTTCTAAAGCGATGTCAACCTAGTACATTGTAAAACAAACTCAATATTTCTCCAAAGACTGAATCTTTATCAAAAAAAGAAACCAAAACCACATGAACAGTTAGTGTTATAAAGCTATGTCAACCTAGTACATTGTTAAACCAAGGCAAAACTCTTCAAAGACTGAAACTTCATCAAAAAAAGAAACCAACCCACCTGGAAGATCAGTACACTAAAGCTATGTCAACACAGTATATTATAGAACAAAGGCAAACTTTCTTCAAAGACTGAAACTTTATTAAAAAAGAAATCAACCCACAAGAGAAATCAGTGCTCTCAGCAAATACAAAGTACACCCAAACATTCCAAAGAACAAGAAAGCAACCCTTCTACAACACTTCAACAGTCTCTTCAGACTTACCAAAAAGATCTCAAGAAGACAAGCTGCAGCAGCTCCCTTTGTGAGGAAAAAATGGAGAAAAAAAATCTGGCTCAAATTTCAAGAAAAATGAAGCAGATGAAAGAACCCTAAAGAGAAGAGAGAAGAAGAGGGGTGGCTTAATTAACGTTGGTACACAGACACCAATTAGCAGGAGAGTAGTCAGCTAAGCTCAACGCAGTTTCCCAAGTCATGACTGTCCACTGTCTTCTTTCACTTTAACTCTGTATTTTGTCAGTTTTGTATGGGATAAAGAAAGTAAAACGAACTTAACTAGAAAAGAAACAAAAATTAATGCACACATAATAAAACCACTCATATATGGAGAAATTAAGACCCACCCTCGGGGAACAAGCGTTTGACCACTCTCTCCATGTATGCCAAGTTCCCCTTAGGTGTAGGATTCGAAAAAAAAAAAATCGATTACAAAGATTTATTGTATGCACTCTTAATTTGTATTTCTGTTAGAGACTGTTTTCAATATTTAAACATGTGATCTCCTAATCTGATGACAGTAATTTTCTCTAATATAAAATTTAATTATTGATGTTAGTTTTTCAATTAAACATTTATTCTATTATTTTCTTTCAATATATTGTACCCTTAATTATAATATGAGATAACTTAAAGTTACAATAAATATTAGGGGGAGAGTTTAGACATTAACAAATTATCCAAAATATCTTAGTTATGTCACTCGTTAAAAGTTGTGTATATTTATGCCTATGGCGTGACACATTTTATCCCGTACATATCACTTACCTCTTACTGTCCACATATTCGATTTTTAAATACATAATTTTGGTTTTAAGATACTGGATTGGAGATGTGTCATCAAATTAACATCCCACTAAATGTTGATAGGAACGCTCGTGGATTTTATCATCAACTTGAGGGTTTCAATTTTTTCAAATGAACATTTTGAAGACGCCATGTTAGAACCCGACCCAGCTCCCCTTTAATCTGACCCTTAATCCCTTCTCCATATTTCCTTCCTTCTTAACTTTAAAAATTTGGTCGAATGATGATCAAAAATTGTGATGACATTGAATGGTACTGGTCTTTTCTTAACTAAAGATCTTGGATTGGAGTCCGAATATAAAAAGTTCATGCTATCAGATATCAGATGGGAAAACAAAAAAAATACAATTGGATGGTACACAAAAAAATTCTTTTACAGGTCATCATAGACGGTTCTGTAAAGGTTTCGAGATAAAATAGATTGGAAGTCATACCATCAAAAAATTCATAGGCATTACATGAAGAAAATTATCTGATTTCTTTTGAGTGACTCCTAAATGCTAAAAAAATCTTGTGGATCAGGCTGAGGCTATTAAGTCCTCCCATAAATCATCACAGACGATTTTGTAAAGATTTTCGAGAAAACATTGACTGGAAGTCATATCATCAAAAGAGTCCATGTGCTAAAAGACGCAAAAAGAGGAGAAAATCTTGTAATTTCTATTGAATAGCCCCTAAATGCTAAAGGATGTCTTGCAGATCAAGCCAAGGCCATTGCAATTCTTTCACACGTCATCACATTCAACTTATTCTTTCAATTGAAATTGAGATTTTTGTCAACCCTCCGATTGTATTTTGCAAATTTTGAAACTTACGTAAGTGCTTTTTAAACATATGTATAAAAAGAACATATTTCATTTAATTTAGCCTCTTCATGCTTACTATAACTAGTTATTTCGGTTTTCTATTAGCGGCTTTAACTATAACCTCAGCTCTATTTATTGGTCTGAGCAAGATATGACTTATTTAAATTTAATATTGAAAATGAACAATTCATAAAAAGGGTTCTGTAAAGATTTCAAGAAAAAATCGATCGAAAGCCAAACCTTCAAAAAATTCATGGGCTAACAAATATGAAAAACAGAGAAAATCAACTAACCCCTATATAGTGGCCCCTAAATGCTAAAAAACCTCACAAATCAGGGACGAGAGTATTGAAATTCTTTCATAGGCCATGGATGGTCTGTTAATATTTTGAGAAATATTTGAGCAAAAGTCATACCATCAAAAAATAGATGGGCTAACACACAAAAAAAATAGAGAAAATTACCTAATTCCTGTTGAGTAGTCCCGAAATGCTAAAAAAATTCTCTCGGATCATGAAAAGGCTATTGAAAATTTTTCATGGGTCATCACAGAAGGTTATGTAAAGATTTCAAAAAGAAAATTGACCAAAAGTCATACCACAAAAAAAAAGAAAATTCATAGGATAGCACAGACGAAAAATAAAGAAAATCGTCTACTTCTTATTAAGTGATCTCTAAATGCTAAAAAAAGCCTGAGAGGCTATTAGAATTCTTTCACAGATTATCACAGACGATTCGGTAAATGTCTGAAAGAGAATTTTTACTGGAAGTCATACCACCAAAAAAATTCATTGTCTCACACACAAAAAGGGGGAAGTTGCCTAATTCCTGAGTGGCCCCTAAAAGCTATAAAAAGCTTCGCGGATCAGTCCGAGGCTATAAGAATTCTTCCACAGGTCATCACGAACAATTTGGTAAAGGTTTTGAAAAAAACTTAATTGAAGCCATACCACCAAAAATCTATGGGCTAACAAATACCAATGGGTCTTAATACAGAAAAACAACAATGTCCATTGACAAAATATAGAAGTAGTCTCTCTTGTTTCACCATTTTGTATACATAATAAAGGTGGAATCATATATAATCACAAACAAGAAATTGCTTTCTCTAAAATAAATTCACAACTATCACAATCTGAAATCATCAACACTCATGGGAGAAGCGAATAATTAAAGCAAGTATCATTTTTTTTCCGATAACTTAAAAAAATCAAGCACCGCGCTGGAATGCACACACAGTAACAAGCTCGTGATGATTTTATGGAGAAGTTGAAGTTGCAAGAGTCGATCAACGAATGCCTTCGTTGCAAATCTTCATATCTCCTCTGTGTTTAATTGGTATAGCAGGGCTGTGGTACAGCTTATTGCTTCGTGATAAGACGGACTAGTTGACAACTCCATTCACATATTTCTCAGCAGTAGAGGTGTTTGTGGAGGCAATCTCGATTTTAGGTGGGCCTGAATGTCGCCTTGTAATGGCTGGTGAAGGTGAGTAAGAGAGTCGCTTCTTCACAGAGCCTGCGGATCCCTTTGCTGGTGGTGTGCCATTTTCCACGCCCAATGGACTCTGCAACCGTGTTGTTCTTGCTTTTGCTGACTGAGTGGACGCCATATAACTTGGTACGGATGAGCAGCTTCCCAAGCTCTCATCATCTCTTACTGATGATCCTGCAATGCTATGCCTCCTGTTCATTTCTGATTGAACACTAAACACGCTTCGTGTGTCATCTTCTTGGTTTATTGCACTGACTCTTGCACTTGCTGGTTTCAGTTTTCTAGCTGTGGATGGCTTGGAAGGGGTAGTAGGAGACTGGCGGCTTGAAGGACGGTTTGGTTTTTGGCTGGAAGGAGAAGATGGGAGTTCAGAATTCAGCTGATGCCGAGCAAATGCCTTGGTAATTTCTCCTCCAGCAATGCTGATACTGGCACTTCTAACGGACATTTGATCAGTTTTTAGTTCTTTCTCGGACATGGTTTGGTTTTCCCTAGACCTCGCACCCATCCACCGCTCTAACCAGCTCCAACCCCACTGAGGATTGGTTGGATCCATAAACAACAAATTGGTAGATCTTGATGACTTCTTCCAGGTTTGCTGTCCAGTCAACATTTTTCATTTAATCAATGACTAGTAATGTCGTTAAAAGTTCACGAGGAAAATCATGTATGTTTAAACGTGGAAAGTTATTCCTTTGAAGATATGCATGAGTTATTGGTTAATACTGAAAATTAAAGAGGAGCTGAAGCCAAAATATCAGCAATAATATCATCATTAAAATTTCAATTTTTCTCTTTTTTCTTTTCTTTGGTAGATATCATTGTAAAATTTTGACTGTACGAAAATACGACTTTAAGAAGCATCTCCTTGGCACATCAGTAGAAGGCTACATAGTTCACCATTTGCCTACCACACAACATAGCCTTGGGAATTGAACTGTCCTCTCTCAAAATGTTAATAGTTGTATGTAAAAAATGATAAAATGTAGTACCTGGTGGGAATATGAATAGGCAAGTGCTCTTTCACGTCTCATTGCAGCTTCATATCTGCCGAGCAAACTAGCTTCAATTTGCTCCTTAGATTGTAGAGTATCATCCCATTCCTCCCCTCTCTATCAGAACAGAAAACCATTAGACGAAAAGCATTTAAAAACTTCACACATCCTTAGATGGGAGGGGACAACCCCCACCCCAAATCCCCAAAGGAAACATAGACAAAGAAAAAGGGATTAACATGAGCTGATAGCACAAAATATGTTACAAGATCTAAGCCGTTAAATACTCATATATAGCATATAGTTAAAACCCCAAAAAAAGGCATTTATAAATTACACCTTAAAGTTTTTGTTCACAAATTTGGAAAAAAAGCTGAATCGCTCCCGGTGAAATTTCCAAACACAAAATCTTTTACTGTGCAACGATATAACAGTTACCAATAAACTTAACTAGAACACTGTCACAGTCGTTTTGAGAACAAATCCATCTCAGTTAATCTAATGGAAAATGAAATTCCATTATTCCAGCACCAAATCCATTACTTTGAAAAAGTTGGAAGTAAGGAAGAATACTGACCCTCAAACTCTCAAGTTCTTTTGCATGTTTCTGCATAAGCTGCCTCTGGAGAGTTCTGTTTTCCTCCAACAACCTGCTCCTTCTAGAACTAATCTGAGACTGCGCACGAGATAAAGTCTGCATGCATTTCAGAGTATTTGCAGTTTGCCGTTTGACAGTAGGTCCATCAACTAATGTTTTGAGTCTGACAAGTCCTCTTAAAGCTCTCAATGCCCTTCTGGCCTGCAAAATTTTCACAAGTAAAATGAATCAGCCAACTAGCTTTCTATTGTTTTTTCTTACTGAGAAAATCAAGTCTATTATAAACTAGCTGAAAGAAATTATCCCAAAAAGGGAAAAATAACTTGAAATGACAAAATATGAGAGTAAAAATGCATACCAGATATCCTCGAAATGTCGTCTGAATCCTGATTGCAGCTATTTCCTCCTTGGATTTGCCTGTAAATTGATTGACTGTAGTTAATCGAACAACCTCTGCTGCAGCCTGGGCAGCTGCAACAGCCGCTTCGGCTGCTGCTGCAGTAGCAACTGCAACGGAATACACATGTTTAGTCTGTTCTTCTTCCACTTCAGCCAGTTTGACCTCTTCCACAGGAGGAACAGGTTGAGGAGGAGACACGGAGGCAACCACCAAAGTTGAAGAATCTGGGGGTGGCTGCTTTTCTTTCCCAAACCATTTCTTCTTTGATTTACTATCTTTCTGAAATTACACTAAAGAAATGTCAGGCACCAGTTATATGTCTCGAAAAAAATCTTACATCAAGCTAGAGAATTACTAGTATATGATTGTTTCAGCATAACCTTGTCAGTCTTTTCCTTGGAATTTGGGCTCAAAGCCTTCTTTACTGAAGAAAACCAGCTTCCTTTCTTCCCCATCTTCTCGTTAGACAAATTGCCCTATTTCTAGAAGACAAAACACACTGCATTACAGTATGATTCAACCTTTTCAACTAGATATTCAGGTGTAAACTTAGTAAGATTACATAAAGAGAAATATTCAACCTAATGCCCAAAATGTACTTAGTATGAAGTATCATGTGAAAGATCACAATTTTCACTTCCTTTCGTGTTTTCCATATCTAGTTTTATTCTGCATATGGTTTTTTTGTGACGAGGGTCCTCCCGAAATATCCTCTCTAACTATATGAGATAGTGATAAAGTCTGCCTATATTCTAAGCTCCCCACACCCCATTTATGGGGTTCCACTGTATATGTTGTTGTTGTTATTGTCGTTGAATTCGAAAAAAACCAAAAAGTTGTTTTCACTCCAAATTACTCACAAAATTTCAGAAATAGCTCCAATTTTCAAATATCATTGTCCATTTTGAAAACAATAACTATTTTATCTAATACTCAACAAATTTCATGGTCAAACACATATACTTGTGTTTAAGGAGAGAAGTGAGGCAAGGAGAAGTTAAAATCACCACAAGGTACAAGTTGAAAAATAAAATAACTGAAAGATCTATGAATAGTACTTTTATGTTCAACCAAGTTACAGTTTTACCTGAGCCTAAATTATCCAAATCTAACCAGAGATGCAAGCAATCAAGATTCTGAATCCATAAAACTAGGCTACTAACAAGAGAATCTCATCAATCCATAAACTGACTCTCAAACTCAATACTTCAAAGAAATAAGAAAAAAATACAAACTTGGAAGATAATGCACCTATAGCCTCAAGAACATAGCTGAAAATGGAAAGCATTTGAACAATGACATTTCAATTAGCTCAAAGATCTCAATCTTTCAGAAAACTAAGCACTACCCACAAACCAAAACAGCAAGAACTTCTAAGAAAACCAGGAAAAAGCATCAAATTTATTGATTTGAATAATACCCTTTAAAATTGGAGCTTCAGAGATCTCACAAAACTTCTATTCTTCAAAGACTGCAGCTTTTTTTCTTTTTTACTCTGTCAACACTTCTTTCTTTTGTGTAACAGAAAACAAAAAGATAAGAAAATAGTTGGACCCCTCTATCTTTTGACCCTTTTTAGCATTTGTATAGTGAGTAGTGAGAGAGAGAAAGTAGATCTATCTTGATTAAAGAACAATTCCAACTAATGAATTGACAGAAATTGAAAGAAGAACAGCTGGTTTTAGCAAGTGAAGAGTAGACCCTACAATATATTATCAGATTCCCCACAACCTCAATATTTTTGTACTATTTGATGAACAATGATTAAGCCGACACAATTTTCATTGTACCGTTAAGCATTCATGGCGTCAGTAAACAAAAGTTTTTACACAATTTGAAGCATGGATAATTTAATAGGGAGGCTTAATAATGAAAATATAGACGTCGAAATTTTATAGGATTCTACACTATTTCAATCAGAGTTTCTTAGAGCTATTCAACCTCAAATCTAATTCATGCTTATATAATGGGTATTATATTTCCTTGGAAAGGTATCTCTCAGAAATCTCATAGATCAAAATATGGCTCAAGGATTCGAGATATACGTCACTAACGACTCTCGAATCATGGAGAATTCTGCTGAGAGAAGAATTAAAGGAGTAACAGATTTGTACTCATATGCTTACCAATAAATTTCATTTCTTCATATTTTATTTATTATTATAATTTATTTTTCATCACTATAAAATTTGTTGAAAAATGAAAAATCATAAATTATAATGGTGTGTATTGATCAGTTCAATTTTTAGTTTTTAATGGTTTCATATTTTGAAGGAGAGCCTTGAAGTAACCAATAAAGTTAATGTCATGTAATTAGGAAATAACGAGTTCAAACTTCGAAAACAACCTTTTGCAGAAATGCAAAATAAGGTTGCATACAATACATCCTTCTTCGGACTCTGGATATAACGGGAGCTTTAATGCATCAAGCCTATGCATAATGATTCAATATTTTATTTAACCGATAAAAAAAATCTTAGAAGATTATATATACATGATGTTCATCAAAATAGAATTAGTAGTAATAATAGAAATCCAACACAAATTTTTACACTGATTATTTTTGTTTAAGACATGGAATAATTATTTGATCTAAAGATTCATGAATAGAAATAGTAACAAAAATGGAAGTCCAATATAAATTTTTGTATTGATTATTTTTATTGAGGATATAATTATTTGATCTAAAGACTTGTGCAATTATAGATTGAGGAAACAACATTAATTGTTTTTCTTTCTAACAATTTAATCTAAAATTGAGAAGAAAGAAGACAATCCTAAATTACGTAAAAAAGAGAAAAGGTGTCGTAATACAGACGAACTGATGCTAGTTTGTGTTACATACGACTGGTCGAAAGAAGTAATTAAAATTTTAAAAACTAAAATGTTAAAGTTATTGTTAATATATAATGAGTAAAATAGTAATACTTTTAATATAATCTCGTTAAGTTATTGGTTTAATCGTTAACAAAAATCATAAAATCAAAACTCAATTCGTAACACAATAAAATTGTTTATAAAATTATTTAAAAATTGTTAGTCCAATAACAAATAAGTTGAGATGAGTCTGACTTTA
>JAOTQR010000002.1:19974921-19991047 GCA_025774065.1 Solanum ossicruentum | reverse complement strand
TTCTTGAATTGCTTTGTTGTTCTTTAACTTGTCTATTGTGTAGTTGAATTGGATTTTTCTTCTTCGACTTGTTTGTTGTGAAAATTTATTTTTAGAGAATTTATTAAATTGTTCACTATAATTCCTATCTTATATTTTACTGCTACATATATTATTGTATCATTGGGCTATTGATTTCGAGCAATTGTACCTTTTTGATCTTCTGTAGTTTTCAGAGTTATTAGTTCTCAGTTTAGTGGCATTGGGGACTGATGGTGAACTAGGGCCATGTCTGTGGTTGGGATCGGAGGTGAGGGGTAGTAGTCGTAAGAGGGGGACTGGCCTAAGTTGAGACTTGAGAGTAGGGTCATGGAACATAGGATCACTTATAGGGAAGTCCACAGAGCTTGTGAAGAGTCTTACGAGGAGAAAAATTAATATAGCATGTGTTCAAGAGACCAAATGGTTAGGTACCAAAGCCTAGGACATGGATGGGTTTAAATTATGGTACTCAGAAGACTGTAGGGATAAAAATGGAGTAGGTATCCTAGTAGATGAGGACCTTAGGAATTATGTGGTTAAGGTCAGGAGGATAAATGATATCTATTAAGCTTATTATTAGTATAGTGAATGTTGTTAGTGCCTGTGCATCTCAATAGAGCCCAGATGAGGAAGTCAAAAAGCTCTTTTGGGAGGATTTTGATGAGGTTGTGAGAGGTATACCGGACACCAAAAAAAATCTTCACTGGGGGAGACTTTAATGAGCATATCAGTGCAACTTATAGTGATTTTGACAATGTCCATGGAAGCTTTGGTTTTGGGGAAAGGAACGGAGGTGGGGCGTCTCTCTTGGATTTTGCTAAAGCCTTTGAGTCGATTATTGCTAACTCATGTTTCCCGAAGAGGAAAAATCACTTGATTACCTTTCATAGTACGGTAGCTAAGACTTGGATTGATAACCTACTCCTCCAAAAGGGTGACAGACGTCTTTGTAAGAATTGCAAGGTTATTCCGAGTGAAAATATTTCCACTCAACATAGGCTTTTGGTAATAGATTTACCAACTGGGAGGGATAAGAGGAAGAAGGCTTTTTATGACCAACCAAGGATTAAATTGAGAGGCTTAACTCTTGCCCTTTCTTGGGAGATGGGGGAAAAGCTGAGTAGTTTGGGGGCTTGGAGTAGTAGCGGGGATGTGAACAGCATGTGGGACACAACTGTTGGTTGCATTAGAGAAATAACTACCGAGGTACTAAGGGTATCGAGAGGAACCTTTGATGGACGTCAAGGTGTTGGTGGTGGAATGGAGAAGCACAAGGCAAAGTGAAAGCTAAAAAGGTTGTGTATACAAATGGTTGGAGTGTATGGATAAGGATGAAAAATAGAGGCTTAAGGATATCTATAAGTTGGCAAAGCAGAAGCAAAGTCGGCAATCACAAGTGCTAAGACAACAACGTTTGTATGTCGAGCTACCAGAAAAAGATGGGGACAAGAGATTGTATAGGCTCGCGAAAGATAGAGAAGCTCGCGACTTAGACCAAGTGAAGTGCATCAAGGATAAGGATGGTGAGGTGTTGGTGGACAAGACTTCCATTAAGCAAAGATGGCAAACTAACTTCAAGAAACTCTTAAATGAAAAAGGGGATAGAGATATAGAGTTGGGTGATTTGGCATACTCTAATAGTCATCGAGATTTTGGTTCAACTATAGTTGTCAAAGACTCAACATTGATGATATACACATAGATGAAGGAGCACATATCATGTTGATTAACAAAAAAAATGCACATCTTTTCCATCAGCATATGGGTTGTGATGCACTGGTGAGAGTGGTTCACCCTTAACCAGAGATCTCGGGTTTAAGCCCTGGGAATAGAAAAAATCATGTTGGGAGCGCCACCCCCAAATGGGCCCTGCAGTGCACGATCCGGATTTAGTCGGGGCTCCACGAGCTCCGGACACCGGGTGGGATAAAAGGCAATTTAACAATGAGACTTAATTGATTAATAAATGCAATTGAACAATGAAATTTAATTAATTAATCTTTATACGTCAAGAAATGTAATGATTATTACCATACTAGCTCTCAAATGCCGTCAAAAGCATTACACATAGTTAAAATTGACATACTGCATCAACTGTCATTAAAGCAAAATCGTGTGCTAATCATGAAACAATAAGAGCAAGTGTGACTCTTTTTCATACTAGAAGAGCTATGCCATCATAACACCACCATGATGAGGATGCATACATAACAAGGCTCTCTCTCCACGTAGGATGGGAGTTCAAGGGTTCCAATGATGCTGTGAACCTGTGTGACCGTAACTTGATTCACAAAAGAAATGTGACGATCATGATATTTAATAATTGTGGTTTTGACCTAAATTTTCAGTATTCACTAATCAAACAGTATAACTGAGAGAAGACATACAATATCGGATAACAAGAAATCAGGTTTTCAGGGATATCCTTGAGGAGTTGGCAACTTAATACATGTACGACAACAACATATCCAGTGAAATCTAACAAAGGAGGTCTAGGGAAAGTATAGAGAGGCTGTTTCGGAAGACCCTTGGCTCCAATATATCAGCCCGCAACTTAATACATTTAATTCGTAAAATTTAAAATTGCCTGCAGCAACATCAGGATCCTAAAAAGTGCAATAATGCAATCACTTTTCAGGATTCTTTCCTCCATGCCAACCCAAAAAGTGCAGCTTACTATCTTATCCTCAATTTCATAAGTAAAATTTTAAGCAAAAATAGTGTCCAGCAAGAGCTACAGAAAACTCAATTAGCAACCCGAAGTTGATAATAAGGAGAACAGAACTGAAAATGGGGAACAGAAAACCCAAAATGAACACAATGTTACATGTGATCGCATATATTTTCTATTAAGCAAATAGTTTTCGTTTTTCAGAATGACACTTATCCTTCAATTTGAAAGACCCAAAAATGTAGTCAGATCAGTCTTTTTATGTCATCGCTGATTTTTTTACAAATTTTGTTTTGACAAGTTCAACGTGATTGTTCTCAAAGCTCAGTAAATACAATAATAAGAATCTTTCTGGTAACATAAATTTACTTAACGGAGTATATTAGTATGCATGTTACCGGGATAAGCAGTTGCAGACTAGTTGACACGTCCAATATTTCTACCAGTACTTGTACAAGATCACTCTTTGCCAGTATTGTAGTTGCAACATTTGAAAGTGCAGTGAGATACACAACAACCCATGCTACTTCAGTGGCCAACTCATCATCCCTGGATGTGCCCAACGAAGTATTAGAAAAGGACATTGCAGAAAGATAATGGATAATTTGAATAATTGTCTAAGTTTAAGAGGCAAGACACTTCTCCTTATGAGGTCAATAGATATTACAATAACATCTACGACAAAGTATACACTGTAAGAAAGTATGGAAAACAAATGACAGTAAATTAAATGTATATCTTAGTAACTTGTAACTATAATTATAACAGAATCAATAGAATATATATACAGATATATTCTATTATATACGGATATACCAAAAACCAGTTAGTAGGCACAGAAACTGCGAGCCGTAGGATATCATCTAAAATAAATGTCATAAAGGATTACGAACCACTTCAGTATGACGACTCAGTAGCAACTTATATTTTCTTTCTTCTTCTTATTTTTTGGAGGGGGGTTGTATAAGTAAAGCAATTTATTTAATACAAGGACTTTGGGCCTAACTCAATGTGCTAAAAGCTAGTTTATGAGATAAGGATTACTCAAGACCAAATAAGGAGATAACAACCATCCTCAACCAACGTGGAACACTTAGAACTTCCGCACAAACAGGCCTGCCAACTGAAGCACGCACTGCACAACACAATATAGGTCCCAACATTGGGACATACATTAAAAGAGATGGACCTAGCTTTGATATTGTGTGTTGGTCCACACTCGACCACAAAAGCTTACTCATGTGGTGAGAGACAATCAATCCATCGCTCAACCAATGTGGAAAACCTATCAGCAGTAAAATTACCAACAAGGTATAGGTCCAAAATTTATGGACTTGTACAGCACTACAAGGCAAGTGATTCTAAAACAACCTACCCTTTCTTTAAATGTTGAACAATTCTATCGGGTATCCCATCAATTTTTATCAACTCTGTTGCAGCTCTAGGATCTGGTCCCTACACAAAACAAAGAGGAACTTATACTTCAGAAGTTCAAAAATAAATCAGAAGACATAATATTCACAAAAGGCAAAAATTCAGAAGACATACATTCAAGGGGAAAAAGAAGTGGACCATTTTCTAAGATTGTCAAAAGAGTTAGTAGCATAAATCAAGTTAGTAGGCAATTTTCTTTTGGTTGTCACCTTAAAATGAATTGTACTGATGGGACAGACAGTGATTTAAAAAAATTAATCAGATAATATGCAGTTAAGCATAATAAGGAGAGAAACTTCATTCTTGAACCTTGATTAGGTTTGATAATGCCCAAGCAGCTGTTCTCACTGTTGACCTCTTGTTAGGCAGCAGCATCCTTGCAAGAGCTGGTAAGGCACCTTGTAATAGGAGAACATTTCTCAGCTCTTCACTTTCACCAGCAACATTTCCCAATGCCCATGCACATTGCTCCACTACATGTAAGGAACTCTTCTCTACAAAATAATAAGAACAAAACAGTGAATAATTAAACAAATGTAACCTTAACAAAAGAAATATCAAATTTACCCAATGTCCCAATAACTCAACCGTGAACAAGAATGGACTAACTATGGTTGGCTTCAGACCCTGTTACCGAGGGAATAACTATCTACATAACAATGATATTTGAAATTTAGTTCTTTACCACACAGAAAAACAATAATAAAATGTCATCAAGTCTTTACAGGCAATGTGGTACCAGAGGTGAAATTTTACCGCCTTGAAGTTTGATTGATTTCCAAAGGATACAATCAAATATAAGGTCTAAGTACAAGCATATTTTTCTCTGGTGACTAAACGTGCCATTTAGTGTCTCCTTATCTCTGTGATACCCATATTTCACTGGTCCTTCTGTCAATTGGTAAAAAGATGATGTATTACTTTTGAGGAAGTTAAATTAATCAATCAACATATATTGTGTCAGTCTGTTTATGGCCTCAATCTCCAAGGTCATGATTGGGCTGCTCTAGCTCCTATTTCCAAATGAAGCAACCATTAAGTCTTTTACCAACATTCTTCTTCTTTCTTTCTCTGATAACTGAAACTCCAAGGGACAGTAACGCACAGTTTGAAACTCGGTGATTAATGGGCTGGCCACTTTATCCTTCTCCACTTAAATGCCAAGCTTTTCTTCATGATAGGGTTCAAACTCGTGACACGCACCCAATCCAAACATCACACATTGAGATCTTACCACTAGATCAAAGCTCGGACTTTCCTAGTTGTTTGTGTTCATGACACTATCATAACATCATGATCACAAAGGGTTGATAGCTTCCTGTCATTTTTGAGCAAAAACTCGAGAAAACTAAAGTACCTCTTAGGAATAAAGGCGATAGAATCTAGTACTTGTAGTTTCATTCCAAAAACAATATATTGGATAGCGGGGGCTTACCTGTCCGCACTCAAAGGGTAGCGACTACGGTTTGTCATCAAAATATATATATATACACATACATACACACACACACACACACATATATATATATATATATGCTGGATAAGTCAAAAGAATTCTGGTTATGCTAAATCTGGTCTTATTCATCCTCTAAGGATCCAAAACTTTCATTTGTTCCTATATAACAGGGCCTTTTAAATGACCTAGGACTATATAGGAGACTTGTTCACCAAATCATGCAAACTGATATCTAATTCATTGTCAGCATGGTAAGCCATATTCTGTTGGCTTCTCGTAACAGACGTTGGAATGCTTTAATGTACATTCATAGGTGTATCAATCTCCATGATAAGGACTAATTTTTAAAAAACAGAGGATATGTATCAATACTTATTTTAGTTCCGGCAAGCAGAAACTCCCTGAGATAGACAATCCACCTCATTGAGTTTCTTCAAAAATCAAAAACCAATGATGTGATGACCAAACCAAGTGTGGACCTAGAGTATCCATGGCCTTACATGAGGGGACACGAAAAAAGTTGTTTCTTCAGAAGCTAAAATCTAATAAAATATTAATACAATTAAGGCGCTATAAATTCCCATGTTTCATCAAAGAAAGAGAAATAGATTGTTGGCAAAAGATTGACCAAAGATGTGTTGCTGAGTCATCAATTCAAATGACCAACAAGTAAATATTCTTACATAGTTCCAAGGTTGCAGAATTGACGGCATCTAAAATAGTTCTAGAATTACATTGATCTTTGTAATAGTCGTAAGATTTTGTGAGAATCTTCAGACAGCTTAAATAAGGTAGATGTACTCTGTATTTATTTTTTTTGTTGACAAGGGAACCTTGAGCGCTACCTTTTGGGTTGCACAGGGTAAGTCCCACTCATGTACAATAGTCCGCAAACAACACAAGAGAGGTAAACTACACTAGGCAAGCCCCATGCGATGAGCTCTCACCCAAAAGGTCAACCCCCTGTTGTCGTAGGCAAAGGTTCCAAGCTTGAGACCTCCATCTAGTTAAACCCCAAAATTTTAGGAGATAATAAACAATATATTTCCAAAACCTCTTGTCCTCTTACTTTTCTTCTTATCTTCCTGATTTTTTAACAAGAATACATTTATCCTCAGACATAGACAATATTCTGAAAACACTATGCCTTCAAGGTAATGCCACTAGGAAAAATAGAAATATGTCCAGAAGAATAGTATAACTGTAGTATGAAAATTTCGTAAACATCGTTATCTTAAGAAATGAAGATAATCACCTCTTGCTGAAGTTACATTCAGAATAGATTACCCACTTGACATAAAAATAATAATTAAAAAAACCTCAAACAAACTCAGAGACTACAACTTTCGGAGAAAAACATGTTAGAAGCGTATGAGCTGTCACATGTTTGTGTTGTCATTCAAGGAGGCAAGGAGCATACTTTTAAGCTCACAAACAAAGTAGAGATAGTAGATGAAAGAGTTTGAAATCCATCTCTCCTTCCCTCAAACAACTAAGCAACTAATAGGTTACCATGTTAATATTTCATTATCTGTATAATATGTACAGCAAACTCAAGGTTGGATATGGTAATTCGAAGAAATAACTTAAAGTATATTTGAAAATCAAACTGAAGAAAGAGAGGCTTCCACCAACCTCCTAGATGAGCAACAAGCAATGGTAATGCAGGCAACAAAGCTTTGGTTTCCTCAGGTTTTCCAGCAGCAATATTAGTAAGGCACCAAGCAGCCTCAAGCAACTACAGCAAGATAATGACCCAGGAAAGAGATTGTCAGTATATAGGTCTCAAGCCATTGACAGTTTTTCACATTTACTTTAAAAGAGAGATAAGGCCACCATTAATCGCTTCGAGTACCAAGCATGAGAGAGAAATTTCTATATTTGATGATTCAGTATCATGCTTGTTAACAGAAGCTGTAACATTGTGTGAAATCAAGCCAACGAATATCACAAAAATTTGACCAAATAAAAGTGTGATTTTCCATCGGTTTACTCTGGTACAAGTATGCTATGTGTCATATGAGAAGTCTTCAAGCAGAGCTCAAAACTCCTTATATTAGCAGCCAGCAGAAATTTTTAATACATCCTTTACCTGTTCATCTGGAGAGCCAAATGAAAGACACAGAATTAGAAGAGGTATAGCTCCAGCCTGTAGGGCAGCTTCAACAGGAGGGAATTCCGACCTAGAGAGAAAGCGTCTGAGCTTACGAAGAGCATTCACCCTTTTTTCTGTTGCCCCTTTACCCCTAGCAATTGCAAGACTTCACTTAATCAGTAAATGAAAGAGATAACATATGGCATGATGAACTGCCAAATACATAAAGCTTATAGCGAATCACTGGTTAAGACTAGAGCAGAATTCAAGTCCCCCATCCAATAGACTAAGGGGAGCTCCAAAGATCAATGGCAAGGCAAACTCTGAAAGGACCACACAATTCCTTATTAAAGCACCTCTACTACGACAACCCTTATGCTTCAATTCCAAACTAAGTTGCATGCAGTTATTACACCCATTGATTCTATTTAGGTCTCTTTCTTCCCAATACTTAATAATTTGTCTTTTCATACACATTAGACATCCTCTATATCTCACACTTATTCCTATGAAATTGCTAATTAGAAATACACCAAGAGTGTTATATGAATGGGGACTCCGTGAATAGCCAATGAGGATTAAAGGCGTTAAAAGAGGATAGGGTAAACCTAAAATCACAAGAAGACAAGATAAACAACGTAAATCAACAGAAGCAATTACAAGGAACCAAGATAACTTAAATTTAAGATAGCAAACAAAATGAAACACAAAGTCACTGTCCACAGCCAAAATATCTTCATAGCAAAATAAAGAATATCCTCCATACTGGTAAGCAACATCAAGCTTTAATTCTTCCACAGCTGACGTAGTCTGAGCCTCCAAAATTGATTGATCTTCTTCAATCATCATATCACTATCATCAATAGAGGGATCATCAGAATCACCACTAACTCCCACTCTGCATAGACGCTTCGTTCGCATCAGGGCTTCTCTCCTTTCCTTCCCCACTGTAACAGCATGTTGCCGTCTTCGCTGTGCTGCAGCATTGCCAACTGAAAAACCAAATTCACACAACACATAAACATAACCAAGCTCAAATCTTGATGTATACCATTGCCACCATACTGAAACTTCAGCAATTACGAGCAATGAACAAAACTTCACTAACCAACTAATTATTCAGATTTTCTTAAGCTAAGAAAAAACCCAATAACACAATCAAGCTTAGTTTACTGTTAGACATTTAATAACTGATAAAAATTTGGTCTTTACATTTCAAGAATATCAAGCTACATCTTCAAAAAGATTGCTTTTTTTCAACATAAGCTGAGAAAAATGAGAAAAAAAGGAGTTCCCATACCTGAAGATTTGATGGGGTCTCTTTTATGAGAAACCAAACCTTCATCTGCCATAGTTTTGATTACCCAATGAAGCTCTTCGAATGGAGGATTCCGTCAATAGCAGAAAAATGACAGCTTGTTTGAATTAGACGAGAAATAGGGTTCTTGAAGTACCCAAAATCTTTGATCTTTTTGGAAAAAAAATTCAAAATTTTTTCACTGAATATATAACGATGAATTTTTGGGAAAATTGAATTCCAGCTAGGGTGCGCTTTTTCTATTGCATTTTCTTTTTTTCTGCTGTTTTTGTAATTTGCTTTTAGTTTTTGTTGTTATATAGTCAAAAAGATTCTGACATGAAAAAAAAAAAAAGTTGAATGCAATTTATAGGAGCCTTTTCTCCCACTTTATTAATTCACTAATTAGAAATTCTTTTTTTAATTTTGAATAATATATTATTTAACTATGAGAAACAAGTTGATTAAATTAATATTGGTTATTTTTAAAAAAATTTATAGATAAATTGATTGAATTTGCATAATTAGCAATGTCATTTTTGAAGATATTCTTAAATTAAAGATATTTAAGTAATCTAAATTTTTTTAAATATTAGTTATTTTTTAAAAGTTTTATAGATAAATAGATTGCATTTGCATAATTAGTAATGTCATTTTTTAAGATATTCTTAAATTAAAGATATTTAAGTAATCTAATTTTTTTATATAAAAATAACATGTCTTATTATCTAAACCTTTAAGAAAAAAAGAGACTTTTCATGTTAAAAATTTGAATTTGTACTATAAGTCATCTAATAATGTTGATGAAAAATCAAAAGACTTGTAAATTTTAAAAGTTCTAACCTAAAAATATTTATTATTTTATAATTATTTTTTTGATAACAATACTATTTAAATATATCTTTATTAATATTTATGTGGAACTTAAAATTTAATGCTCATTCATATGAAATATGCACATAACACTTAAATTCAATCACAAGGCTCGGACGACTAGAGCATCTTCGAAGACGCTCGATCTTGTTCATTCTCAACTAAGTGGAGTATCTCAATTTTTTTCTTGAAGATAGCTAAAATTTATAATGTATAAGCCTTTGTCGATTTAAGACAATAAATCTGAAAAGCCTATTCCATAATAAAAATAATTAAAAATATGTTTGAAAAACTTCCTTTTATTGATCATAAAATCATAAAAGGTTTGCCCCTATACATTGACTATATGATCTTTTAAATTAGTAAAAATATATTTTTTAAAAAAATAATAACGTAAATGATACTAAATGAATATGTGATATAAATTATAAAATGAAAATACAACAACATACCCAGTGATCCACAAGTGGGGTTTGGGGAAGGTAGATTGTACGCAGACCTTACCGCTACCTCATAGAAGTAGAGAGACTGTTTCCTAAAACCCTCAGCTCAAAACTCATAAGCAGAAAGACTAGTTACGACAAAATGAAATGTAAGGTAAGGGAACAATAGGTGCGAGTAACCATAAATAGCACATATAAAATGAACTATAAATTATGAAAGTTGATAAACGTTGATCATGCTTAACTATATACTCAAGAACTGAGCGTGACAAATAGGATTGTCAAAATGGGCCAACTCAACTCAATCCTAACGGGTTGGAGAGTCAAATGGGCTAGAACGGGTTGACCCTTTTAACTTAAGGACCTAGAAAATAGCAACTCAACTCAGCCCTTGCTCCCCTGTCGTCGTTCAATGAGAATGAATAAGAGGCTCGTGGGATTGACGTGAGGTCGAGTTGGTCTTTCAACTATAATATGGACGATATTAACCTCTTAGAAACTATGAAATATTGATCATCTTTTGTAATGAACAAGATAAATAGATAACAAAAGAAGAAACAACAAATTAAACAAAAACACAATAGTAAAAGATTATAACTAGTTGGATTAAAAGTTTTCAACAACACAACTACACAAGTTAGTCCAAAAACTTAACAAAATACTAATGGGCTAATATTAGAAATCTAATGGGATAATAAATTGTAAAAATTGTCCATAATTTTAATAAATAGAATATTTTTTAAAAAATAACTAAATATATAATAAATATTTTAAAAATTTGTGGGCTACGGGCTGGCCTCTGAGGCTCGCGGGTTGAGCCTATGAGGCTGACCGACCAAACTAGAACGAGCTAAAAAGCCTCGTTCATAAATAGGCTGAAAATATTTAGCCCAATCCATTTGATTCAAGGGTTGAGGAGGATCGACCTCACGGACCAAACCCATTTTAACAACTCTAGACAAAAACTAATAAAAACTGAAGAGTCAAACAATGAGTTAATGATCAAAAATTCATTTAAAATATCTCATGTTTTTTGAATTTAATATTAGAGCTATTAGATATCTAGTTTCTTACCTAGATTATCATTAATTATTTATTAAAACATAACTTAATTATCAATTATCTTCTTTTCCTAAATCTCGCACACCTAATTGTTCAAATTTCAAAATTCAAAAATTGAATTACTTTAAATGAATTTAAATGTTACTATTATACAATTAACATTAATATTAATGCGAATCAACCAAATTTAAATGCAAAACCTAAATGTTAATATTATACAATTAATTGTAATCTCTTCATCTACGAGTAAATCTATTTAAGATTCATGTCATCGTGTACGTTATTACTAGTACTCAATTTATTATGTAAGATTTTTAGGGTGATAATGTATATTTGAAAAAATTATAACTCATAAAAAAAGTGGTAAAAGATACTATATTTTTTTCCATTTTATTTTGTTTATCCATTGTTAACTTGACACGTAATATGAAAGTAAAAAAAATTGAATTTTATAGTCTTAGACTAGAGATATATTAAATGTATCAAAATATCATCTAATCTTGCGATTTTAAATAGTGTTAAGTTCAAAATATATACAATAAACTAATTAGTTTACAACAAATATAGTCATATTTTATGTACTTAAAAAATAGTCAAAAATCATAAGAAACATATAGTGATTATACAATATATCTTTGTCAAAAATCATAGAAAGTTAAAAAATTATTTATATCGCATACAGATATACATAAATAAATATCTCTATATGCTTGCCAATAGACAATTTATTTAATTATTGTTAATAAATAATATTCTTATTATATTAAATCTCTTAATTATGTAAATGTCAAGTGCAAACATAAGTGTATATGTACACACTATTTCTCTAAGATAAAATGTTTCTCTTCTGGTCGGTGAAAAGAGACAAAATCTAAAGGTGACAATAACGTGTGTTTCATATCCCAGTAATTAGTATAAAAAAGATATGATAATCCACCATTATTGGGGCTAAAGTTAAGTAACATATATAAAATTACAACTACATATTACCATTATTTCAAAAGTAATTATAAAGTCAAGCTACTTCTATTTATACAGAAGTGTGCGTTTTAACATTGGTATCAACATGTCAGCTTATTGGTATAAAACTTATATTTATGAATATTTTGATTTTTTCAGGTCTAATAAAATATGTCTGACCTAAAACGCTCAAGATTCACCGCATTAAGAGCTCGACAGTTACTTCCCTTTTTCTTAGGCACAATTATACATTGCAATTTTTCCCAAGATGCTTTGTAAATACTATGTGAAGCAGTTTGTCTATATTTAGCTTGATACCAGTGTTGGGCAGATTGAATAACGATTTAATCCGATTTAAGCACTTGCGGAATTATAACTAGACAGAAAATTAAATAACTTGGACACAAAGAATTGTTATCGAGGTTCACCCAAGAATAAACTTTGAGTTATGTCCCCGTCGCAAAGGTACTTCTGTGAGTTTCACTAAACTCTCGAAAGGATTACAAGATTAGATCACTTAGACCTAAACAAGAAAGAAAAACTCTCTTTTTCTCTCTAACACTTCTTGTGTTTTTCTTTACACTTATGAGATGATCTTCCTTCTAAGTTACAACATCTATTTATAGTAAACTTAGATGTTGTGAAAATTAGATGTGAAATAAAGGTAAAATCAAAGATTCTATCAAACATTAGGCCAAAGAAGACCAGCTAAAAACACATGTTCTTTGTCTTCCTTTGACTCACCAAACCAAGTCACCATTTGATTTCACATTAATTTGTTGACTAACAAATTAGCATGTGTTTTCCTTTTGTAATCCAATTTGTTGTTTAGGCAAGAATCAACAACCAGTTTATCTTTTTAGAATTTTATAGCAACTCAGAGATTATCCCAATTAATCAAATCACATTTCAATAATAATTAAATTAAAATTAAAATAGAAACAACTACTTCAATATAGAACGTTGGGCCCGCAAAACAATGATCCTTTACCTAGTAATAAATAAAGGAGCCACTAAAAGAAAGTTTGGGACTTAAAGAATGTGCATTAAACTCTATGAAATTAAATCCCTTGTTATTCTTTAGCTTATAATAGAGTGATCGATTAATTATTAACCAATCGATTGATTAAATAATTAGATAACTAATAAAATTACACACATAATGAAAGAATAAAAAGAATACAATGATATTATACTAGTACTACTGTGTATATACCGTGGCAAAACCAAGATTATCACTAAACGAGTTTAAAATCTGAAAAAGTAGTCATACAAATTAGTCGAAGAAGATTCGACATCAACTATATACATATAAAAAATTATTTTAATTATGTATAAATAATATAACTTTTCATCAAAGGAGATCAAATGAATCCTCTAACAAAGTAAGGAGTAGCTCTGTCCGTGTGTGTGTATATAATTCTTTTACATGATCAAATTCCCTCCCCCTCCCCCCCAAAATAAAAATAAGGACAAAAAATAACTTGCTAACGAGTTAAAATGCTTGATAGTATAATTTAATTTTCACTATAAGTTTATATAATTTTAAAAATTCTTTCAGGATATACTTGAAGTGGAGATTGTTAGTATTTTTCATTAATGAATGAGAATGCAAAGTAAATTTACCACATTCATTTTTTCGAAATTGATTGTACAAATGAAAATAGAAAGTAAAATTCCATATACTCTGTCTATTATTTCGAATTAATAGTGTTGATAAGAATGTAAAAATTACACATTCATTCTCTTAAGTTGATCGTAAAAAACTTAAGGTCTTCCTATTTTTTATGAAATTTTTTGGCAAAATTATCTATTCGACTCCAAATTCACGAGTGCACGTATTTGGAAGTGCTGTGAACCTTGGTAAGTAACTGCCCTTAACAATTCGTATTGAAGTCGGACCAAAATTTTTTCAAGACAGCGATATACAATTTCTAATTTTGATTTAATATTAATATTATAATATCTTTTTTCTAACAAAGATAAAAGATGGAACTAAAATATTAAGTATGAATTCGAACAAACCAAACTCAATAGTTTGCTTAGATTGTGTATTGTATTAGAAAATTATCGGTCGAATAACCAAGAGCTTTGAAAGGCCAATTAATAATAAATTCAAAACAGATAAATTTCAAATCGTGACTCCGCCTTAAATGTAGGCATGGGAGTATCTGTCAGACAGAGGAAGTGACATAGACGAGGAAGGACCATGCCCATCCCTCATAGTTCATTAGCTGTTGCCTATTGGTCATGCCATTTAACTCCTGCATATCACCATGTCCTTGTCATATAAGATATTATAATTTTGAGTAATGAATTCAGATATGAAATTTTTAGATACGTCTGTTTGCAATAAATTTTAAAGTGATAGAAAATAAATTGTAATCGCAAATAAAATATGAAGAAATATAATTTTATTTATAAACAATGTGGGTACAAATCTGTTTCTTTCTTGATTTTTCTCTCCTAAGGTTTCTCCGTGATTTGAAGACCATTAGTGATGATTCGAGAATTGTTAGTTGACTAGTGGTATATTTTTCGAACTAGAATGATTTGAATTTGATCTTCATTAAAGAATTTGTGGATCTTCTTGAAATATTTGATTATCAAGAAGAGTGGTGTATTTTGATCTCTTTATAAATATCCAGGAGTATATGGAATTTTTGAGATTTTGATCTCTTTAGGAATAACAAAAAATTTGGGGAAATTCGAGAATTTGATCTCTTTATGAATATCCCATGAATTTGTGAGAGATTTTGATCTCTTTAGAAATATCCAAAATTTATGCGATATTTGAAATGCGTTTTCAAGAGAATATAATATCCTGTATAGGCATGAATTAGGGTTTAAGGAAGAATGACCTCCAAAAAAACTCTGACTGAAATAGGATTCATCTTGTAGATTACTACAAAACTTCAATGCTTACAACATCATAAAAAATAACAATTCAAAATCATTAAAAACTATAAATAAAAAAAATATTATAAAAATACCTTATTTAAATCTCGAAATTTAAAAGATGCCATGAACCGACAGTAGTATTTTTCTACCACATTATGTTACAAAGAAAAGAGCATAGTGAAAGGTGCCAATGTTTGATTAGGAAAACAAAAGTATACAAGCTATAACTGCCCCATATTTTTCAACTAGAGTCCAAATACTACCTATCAAATTGAAACAAATTACCTTTTGTCATAAAAAATTAGAACATAAAGTCTCAAGAATGTGTGGAGTGTCATCCTGTTGCAGAATTTATTAAACACAAGAGGAAAATAAAATTAGAGGAAAAATAGAAGGCAAGAAAACATAGGGTAAGTTTGTTTTTTATTAATGAATTAGGTCCAGCCAATTGGGGTCTCTAAATAGGATGTCCTTCTATGACATTTGCAATAATACACACATGGGACTGTCTACACTCCACTCCTTACTCTCCAATTCCAAGAACTTTCTTCAACAAATAAAATAAAATATTCAGAGTATCTGAGTCAATTTATGTGCATTTTAATTATTATATGAATATAGTATTTGTTCATTATTATCTTATGATACTTGTATTAATAACGAGTAATTCTATCCATCAAAGCTTGAAGGAATAAAAATAAATAAATCAATCACTTGATATTTTTGTTTGCTTATGTTGAGATTTGAATCCAATGTGACTTCATAGTTCTCGATCCATTTCCTTGTTTAGTGATCACTCTAGTGCTAAATATTGTATTTAAAGTCGGTTTTATGATTTGACAATTTGTTTAGTCTTTATCAAGTAATAACGAAAATAATATTTACATAATCAGGTGGCTCAATAACATTACAA
>JAOTQR010000002.1:19946922-19970327 GCA_025774065.1 Solanum ossicruentum | reverse complement strand
GAAATGATTTCTTGATTCTTCTTTTTCAAGAATGTTAGTTCTTCATCAAGAACTCCAAAGATTCTAAGTCAAGAATTCAAGAATTAAAGAGAATTCCTTCGACCAATGTCTTTCCAAGTTCTTTCACTTTAAAAGAACTACCAAAATTGAGGATTTTCTCCAAGAAAGCAAGTATTCATCAAACGTCAATGGTAATATCAACTTTTCAGGTATGTAAGACTACTCATAGCGTTGGATTGAGTTCATCCATGCGCCCCACATATTAATTCTCCATAATTGAGTTCAGTTAGAGTCTCTAAGTTTTCCATTGAGTTAGATATATTCATACACCGAGATTGTTATTATTTTTATATTTTATATTATTGGAATTTTTGTTCATGGATACTTTCTCATGAACCATAATAAAGTTGATGATCATGACTTCCTATATATTCTTTGATATTGAGATTTATGATTTTTCATGCATTAAACAAGTATCTTGAATAAAGGTTTTGCATGTTCTAGTAAAGATGATGACTTTTCTGCATTCATGAAAGAGTAATTTAAACCAATATTATATATGTATTTTATTGAGTCCCAAGAGTTATATTTTAAAGAACACATTTTGATGAGATAATGCATGATTTAATGAATTTTGAAGAAAAACATGATAATTACTACATTTTTTACTAAATTAGGGTCTTAAGTTGAGATACTACTTTTAATTGTTAAATTAGTTAAGCCCTGAAGTTACTACGAAAATCTATGAAGTTTGAAATCTTGCTGTAAACTCAAGTAAAGTATTAGTAAAAGTCTTTTATGAATAGTGAAGCTTGAAGACTATGATTTTAGACAGTTTTGAGAAAAGTTAAGAGAAAGTTAAGTTAGACTAAGTCCCAAAGAGAAGAAAGGAATATTTGAGCAAGAATATTCTTTTAAATATGAGCATATAATTAATAATTTTGGGAGTAGTATTGAGCGTCGATATGAGTGAGAGTAATAATAATAACTTTAGCTCATAAACTAACTACGTAGCCAGCGTAGAATAGGATTGAACCAAGGTACAACTCCTCACTTGCCACTGAGATGTCCCAGTTTTAGGATGGATCCATCCTTAGCTTTCATTCCTTACCTCGGCAAAGTATGGGACGGCTCTGGCAGTGTGGGCAAGAGGCACTCATAATGATGATTGTCGGTTAGAGAAACTCCCCTAGAAGTAAAGTTTATTATTTTAAACACTCAGATTTATTATTTCTTTATTAAAGTATTTCTTTTTATTATGTTGTATATTTAATTGAGTTGAGCTATTTGCAGAGCTCAGCATTTGAGTATCATATTTTTATATATTTATTTGTTCTCATTAATGCATTAAAAACAGTAGTTCTTTTATATTAAGTTGCACTTCTAAACAAGTTAAAAAACATATGTTTTACTTGCATGACATACTTTTGTCAATTAAGTTATCTCAAAGTGCAATTTTAAAATGAGTATCCTGTTTTAATATTTTTGGCCATTTTACATACTGTACATTCCACGTACTAATGCCACTCGGCATTGCATTGTTTCATGATGCAGGTACATGTTTTAGAGATCCTTAGCAAGCACTTCGTTGAAGATCTATTCAGTTGCAGACGGTTGTGAAACTTCCTTACTTTCAAAGGAACCCTTTTATTTTAATTCATTCCTTATTTTATTGTCTTGAGGTAGCTTTGAACATGTCTTGGCATCTTCATATGAGTTGATAGAGACTTCATAGACTGAGTTAGATAGAGAATGGTAGAGTCTGTCTTACTTTCAGAGTCAATTTTGAAGAACTATTATTATTTACTTCAAGTGAAACACTAAGTTATTTTAATACAAGATATAAAATTATTTTACATGAAAATTTGTATTCCCACTTGAGTACTTTCTTTTGTTTTATTAAATCTTCTGCTAATTGAATAAATGAGTTGAGCCAAGTGGTTTGCTTAAGAACCAACAATGCTTTCTAAGTGTCAGCCACGTCCAGAATGTAGGCTCGAAACGTGACAGTTTTGTTAAAAAAATAAATTTCAGTGTGCGACTTTTAGTTGTCACTAAAAACCAATGACTATTGCTAGGTAAAAATTAATGAAATCCTTTAATAACAATATTTTGAAATTGTGTGACTGTTTTAATCATCATTAAAAGTTTAATATTTTTTACTAAATCCTAATTGAGCATGCTTAGGTGAGGAGATTAGTTCTACGTAACTTGCCACATTAATAAAAATTAAAGTTATTAACTCTCGAGGATATTTATGATTTCTTAGGAGAACGACGAAGGGATTTTTCATATAATTAAAAAAATATAAATAATCTATTTCACATGCTTAAAAAAGAGAAAATTTAATATCTTATTCTCTCCACTTTTTACGGTCATCCTCAACCAAAAACATTTGTTTCTATATATCGGATTCCACGCAGTTTTACTGACATAGAATTGAGAGATCTTTGAGGTTGTTTTCTTCCTGTTCAAACATCTCTTTGATCCCTCAAGCTTTCTTCATTCTTCACCTCCCTTTCCAATTCTTGAAAATCCCAATTTTCAAAATCAATTCTGCTACTTTTTTTTCTGAAAATTTTCTATTCCAACAATGGCTAATGTGGAAGAATCAAGCCCATTTCTACCCAATCAAAAATCTGAGGCAAACAACAATGAAATGAACCCCACAAAGCCGAGTTCGTCTATTTCCGACAAAATCCCAGCTCCGTCGGCTGCGGCGGAGCCTGTTAAGCCATCTTCATCTGCCGTTCCGATGGGGTGGACAGCTGATGGGGTACCTATGGGCCAAGGCGTTGGGACGCCGGTGGTGGGGGAGCCAATTATGCGTAGGGCTCAATGGGAAACTAGCCTTTGCTCTTGTTTTGGGAAGAATGATGAATTCGCCAGCAGCGATTTTGAAGTTTGTGAGTTTTTTTGTTGCTTTAAATGTTTATTTTTGTTTATATTAAAGTATTGATTTTTGTTATGTTCAATGAAAAGGCTTAGTTTGGTGTTAAAATTGAAAAAAGAAACTCAATAAACATTTGGTTAATGAATTCTGTAAAGCAGTGCTGAAAAGACATCCTGTGTGTTGTTGCTGCTGATGAACTAGCGGAGAAGATTTAATTATGCATTACTTATTCAATGGTTTTCGATCACAATCAATGGAAGGTTCAGCATTTGTCTGACTTAAGGTGATCAAGAAGATATTAACCAAATGATCTTGTCAAGTAAATTTGAAAAGATATTCTTTCAGCTTTCCTAATGAAAAGAATAGCCAGAAAAATGTAATAGGTAGAGATGACGACTGTGGGAGGGAAGTTGTATTTTGTTTTAGATGTTGAAAGATTAAACCAATGAGAGTTGTAGGATACCATTCACACTTCCTAAAAGTTTCAGAAAAGAGGTGTGCCGCTTCTTCTGATGACTCAAATGAAAGATGGTTGATACTATTAAGGAGGTCGTATCAGGGATGTAATCTTTTAGTTTGTGTATCCAATCAGTCACTATATTGGTTCTAGAACCCAAAATATTAATATGTTTTATTTGCTACAACGGCAATTGCTATACAATTGGTGCAAGATTACGGCAACGGGTCATATGCATCGACATATAGAGTGATTCTATATGAACCTGTTCAGTAGAAAACATCTATGAACTTGTCAATACATAGTTGACGTCCAAAAATATCCTTTAACTTGCTCTTATATAATTTGTTCACGTTCACATGCATTGGGTTCAGCCTTGACAAGTTCTATATGTGCGCACGGTTTCTTGGGTATTCTCCGGTGTGCTTCGCTGAATTAAGTCAATTTGGTTCAAGTCCTTGCCTCCTAGAGTTATATTTGCAGAACAAATTTTATTCTTGATACTTAAAGATGTTATGAGTTTTGTTTTCCTTGCTTTCTTGTCATCTCTTCATCATACTAATAATGTCAGTTTTGGCACTGCACAGGTCTGTTAGGGACTCTGGCACCATGTGTGCTTTATGGGAGCAATGCGGAGAGAATTGGGTCTTCTCCTGGAAGTTTTACTAATCACTGCTTGCCTTACACTGGTCTATTCCTGATAGGACAGTCCTTTTTCGGCTGGAACTGCATGGCACCCTGGTTTTCATATCCCAGCCGTACAGCTATCCGGCAGAGGTTTAATCTTGAGGTGGCTGTCTCTTTGCTTTTTTTTCTTTTTTTCATATCAAGTGCTTTATCAAATCTGGTCTTGTGCTGTAGTTTTTTGCTTGTTTGTCAATAAAGGGTTTTATTGATTTGGGTCTCGCAGCTATGATTCATATTTTGCTCTTCTTTCAATTTCGATGCTGAGGATGTTATTTTTTGTTAAAATCTCATCCATACATCTTAAATTTACTCTCTATTTCTTATTCAAGCTCCTATTTCTTATGTACTGGTGCTTGACAAGTTTATGTAGGTTATTTTTTTAAAAATTTTGTCCTATTTTTTCATTCAATGCTTGCAAACTTGGTAGTTCTGTCATTTTTATGTGTGGGTCTTCACATTTTATTTAGTATTTACTTGAATTTATTGAAGATGGGGACCTTTTTGGTTCAATTTAAAGGATTTGGTGGTTAAAAACCTTTCCTTGCGTTTTATCCATGTCCTTTTTGTGACATAAGATTTTGCAGTTGTTCCATGCATGTTTCAAATAAAATATTTTATATGGATGTTTCTGCCCCCTTTGTGAGGCTTGGGATATTGAAGTTACCTTTCTATATTCTCCGCATGTAACAACATACTCAGTATACTCGCCCAAGTGAGGTTTGAGAGGGTGGTGTATACGCAGACCTTATTCTTATCTTTGTAAGGCAGAGAGACTATTTCCAATTAGATCCATGGCTTTTTCAAAACATGGTTTGAAAGAAATAAAAACTCGGATAAAAATATTGAAGAAAGAAAAGTATTGATAGTATAAATATTGGAGATAACCAAAGTAAAAGAAACAATAATAGTAATAAAACCGATGCATTAGATAGTGCTAACATAATGATAGTACTGGTAAGATAACAAATTGTGCTTCACACTAGGACCCTGCTCTACCACTGGGAAGAGAGTAAACACTCGACTACCTACAAACCGACTATTCTATCATTGACTTCCAAGCTCTCCTATCTAAGATTAGATCCTCAGTGAGCTAAAGATGTGTCATGTCATGTCTAATTATCTCTCCCTAATTCTTCCTCGGTATACCCTACTTTTCCTCAAACCTAAACCTCTTGCACCTCCTCATTGGGCATTTGTACTCCTCTTCACGTGCTCGAATCATCTTAGCCTCGGTCCCACATCTTGCTACCATAGAAGCTATTCCCACCCTGGACCGATATCTTCATTCCTAATATTGTCTCTTTTAGTATGTCCACATCCTTCTAAGCATCCTTCGCTTTCTGAATGTATAAATTCTTGACTGACCAACACTTCACCTCGTACAACATAGTTGGTTTAACCACCACTCTCCAGAAGTTACCTTTATGTCTTGGTGACACATTCGTATCACATAGGATACTGGATATGAGCCACCATTCCATCCGCTCCACTCCGATACTAGGTGTGACATCCTTGTCGATCTCCTAATTTTCCTAGATTATGGACCCAAGATATTTGAAGTTTCCTCTCTTGGAATAACTTGCATATCAATCCTCACTTTATCCCCTTACAGTGATGTGACATTAAAATTGCGCTTCATCTACTTTGTCTTATTCCTGCTCAGTCTAAAGCCTTTAGGGTCTATTTCCAAATTCTCCGGTCTATTGTTAACTCTGTTGTGTCTCGTCAATCAATACTATATCGTCTGCAAAAATATATCTATCATGGTACTTCCTCTCTTGAATATGCCATGCCAGTTCATCCATCTCCAATGCAAGTAAAAACGGGCTGAGAGCTGATCCTAGTGAAGCACCATCTCAACTTGAAAGTGTTCCGGGACTCCTCCCACTATCCTCACTCGGGTCTTAGTTTCATCATTTATGTCCTTAATCACTCTAAAATATACCATAGGTACGCCTCTAGACTAGTAGACTCCAAACATCTCCATGAAACTTCCCTCGGGACTTTGTTTCAAAATGAACTGATAATGCTCCTTTTATTCTAATTTACTTTAGCTTCCTTGTTCCCGGGATTAGATGTTTTATAATGCTACATTTCAATGCGATATGTTAAAACTTCATATTTTCAATCAGCTAGGTGTTAATTTGCTTTGTCTTGGACCCCGTTTGATGTTATTAAGTTTGGATAAAAGCTTGTAAAATATTGCACTTTAATGCCCTTGTCATGATTACTTTCAAGCTTCAGTCTATGCAGCAACAACAAAAAAACAATTGCGCCTTAACCCCGAGCAAGTCGGGTTTGACTCGGAATCCTCACTGACCATGTCATTCCATATTGGCTCATCTAACCTATGATCATTCTCTCTAGTCATTTAATGCGCATACATTTTGGTTAACATCATCCAGCTTTGTTAGATCCTGCAGTTTCCACATCATGTCATGTTTTTATTGGATAAAGTTTCGTTAACATCATCTAGCATTGTTAGTTCCTTCTGTTTCGGCACAATTTCATTTTTAACAGATGCCTGGGAGAGCTCTTGCTCTTCTTTCAATTACCTTCCAGCTGTGGCAGTAATAGTAGGGCATTGTTGTCGTTTCTTATTCTACAACAGATGTTTAGAAAC
This sequence comes from Solanum ossicruentum, assembly GCA_025774065.1. Taxonomy (NCBI): domain Eukaryota; kingdom Viridiplantae; phylum Streptophyta; class Magnoliopsida; order Solanales; family Solanaceae; genus Solanum; species Solanum ossicruentum. Next base: position 19,963,667 of record JAOTQR010000002.1, on the reverse strand, counting down.
ACATTTGTTTCCTTTGCAGGGTAGCTGCGAGGCAGCGGCCAGGTCATTTGGGTGTCATGGTGGCTTTCTCGAGGATGAGGAACACCGCGAGCATTGTGAGTCAACTTTTGACTTTCTAACTCATATCTTCTGCCACCCTTGTGCTCTTTGCCAGGAAGGTCGTGAAGTTCGTCGTAGGCTTCCTCATCCCGGGTTCAGTGCCAAACCAGTCCGGTTTATGCTGCCTCCTGGCGACCAGACCATGGGTCGCTGATAGCGACTGATGTACCATTGATTCCATACCATTTGTCACTTGGTTTTATTTGTTACAATGTTCTTTAATATTGTACTTGAAACTTTTTCCTTAAATCTCAGGAAAATTTACATGTAAAACTTGACTGTGTAGGTTATAATATATAGAATGTATACATATAAAAGATGGATTTGCAATGTGTATGAAATCAGGATTAATCTTACGTGAAGTCTGTTGATGAATCTGATTTTTGTTTAGTTGAAGAGAATTGATTTAGGTTCTCGTCAATTAGTCGAGGTGCACGTAAACTTCAAATATCTTTGGCCATTTTTTTTTTTGGCAGAATGAGTAACAAGTGTTTATTAATGTTATCACACACTGCATAATTCGTTGCAAAAATAGAAGGTACATTGAACCCACACTGCGTTTTTTTCTGTAATTATCTAGAATTTTTTTTTGGTTAAAGCCCGTTATATTTTACCTTTTCACTTATGAGTTTTCACTGAACATATTGTTGTGGTAAGAGATAGAACATACCTATCAAATTTAAAAGAGAAATAATTAAAGACGCGCTTAAAGCATGATTTTTGTTATGAACTTTATATCAAAACTATTAGGTATTTGTGTGTTTTTCTTTTACTTAAATTATAATTTAGTACTCCCTCCATTCCTTTTTAATTGACATAGCTCCTCTTTTTAGAGTCAAATAATATAAACTTTGACTAATATTTTTTTAAAAAAATTTAATCATATTGATATGAGAAAAAAATTATAACTTATAGTACTTTTCATGTAACTTTTGAATATCTTATTTTCTTGTTTTAAAATATCTAACTAATACAATCTAACTTAACTTTGAAAGTCAGTCAAATTAACTTTCAAAAAATACAACATAATAACTTAAAAAAAACAAAGGAAATATTTATCAAAATAGACCATAATTATTAGACCAAGTGAAAAGCATGTAACAACTTAAATTACCCATAATATTTCATCCACATGATAGCTCACTCATTAGTTTTGCGGCATGGCTTGATATATACAGGCGTTGCTAACAATTCAAATATAAAACTCATAAATAATGATAAAATGACTTTGATATATACAGTTACTGCTAATAGTTCAAATATAAAACTCACAAACAATAATAAAATGACTTGATATATACCGTCGCTGCTAATATAATAATAATATTTCAGATAATCATATATGTTTTTGGCCACTACTAATTGGATAAGTACTTAAAAATGTTACATATATTAGCTGGTTTTTAGAAATTATTGACACTCTACCCCATAACTGTCCAAAAATATCATATTGCATGTGAGTCCATCCAGAAATTCATGTCCACATTTGGTGAATAACAATAATAATATTATCATTATTATGTAGCTTTTTGTTTTAACCAATCAAGATTCTCACTGGAACCTGTGTGCATGTGGGATTTTATCATCTTATTTGGTCGGTAATTAATCGGTGAAAGAGGAATTTTTGCAGTAATAATGAGTTAATTTGGTTATACTCTGACACTAATTAATTTAATTTAATTTTTGTTAGCTCCAAGATTTGTCATTGGACACGAAAACTATTGGTATTGTTCTTTTGCTTTTTATTTTAATTTGCTGTTTTTTGTCTGACCAAAGTATGTCTCATTAACAATACATAATTGAAGAGTTATATATTTCGGCAGTTCTCCATTTATCTTTATTTGTCTATTATATTAAAAATATTTGTTTATTTTATAAAATCAAAAGATAATTTTATACTTATTTTTTAATTTATCTTTATCATTAATTATGATCGTTTCCTTATTACATTCTCAAAATATTATATTTATTATATTCCAAGGGAGATTTGATAAAATTGTTATTTCTATTGTATTTATATATATTATCATTTGTTGTTCACTTTAGTCGTTTTTTCCCTCCTATCTAGTATCTTATGCTTTTGAGGCTTGATATTTTTGAGACGAGGGTCTTCCAAAAACAACCTCTTTATTTCTATGAAGTAGTGATAAGGTCTGCGTACATTTTATCCTCCTCAAACCCTACTTGTGGAATTTCACTGAATATATTATTATTGTTGTAAGGAGGTTTGATAATACTTCTTAGTCCTTGTGCCAAATCATTGAGTACACTATAGTATTATTTGTAATAGGTTCTTACTATATTCAATATCGCGCATTTTTGAAAAAACTAATCACACAAACAAGAGGACACATCAATAGTATAAATGAGAAATGTCATAGAAAAGGTTTGCTGGGAAATTGTCCGATATAATTGAGTAATTATTTCATGACATTTGGAAGAAGAAGAAGAAAAAAAGAAACTAATGTCAAGTCATACTATGATAATGTGAATGGGCATTCAATGTTTGGGCTACTACAGGACTGATTCAATAGCCGACACACCCAAAGAAAATATTTTTAATTTTTTTAATGTTTGATTGGTTAAATATTTTTAAAAATATTTAATAAATAAATAAATTTCTTAAAATGAGATAGAAAAGAATGAGTTAGCCACCGGTAATTGAAGTGACAAATAAAATTGATGTCATATGATCAATAGATCACAGGTTCAAAAGTCTTGGAAATAGTCTTTGGCAGAAATGCAGGTGATCGGATCCTTCCTCAGATCCTTTGCATAGCGAAAACTTTAGTATACCCGACTTGCCCTTAGTCTGTTTCAAAAAGAATGACTTTTTTTCTTTTTTATAACACTTTAATTTCAACTTTCCGCATAACATGTTTAAAGTTACAAGATTAAAGAACATTTTGATACATTTAACACGCTTTTAATTTAAGATCACAAGATTAATTTTTTTTAATTTTCTCAAATTATGTGACAAGTCAAATTAATTTTCTTTTAAATATAAGTACTAGTTATGTTGGTATTAGTAAATGAATAGTCCACTTACTAACCACCAACCAAAAGTGTATCCAATGATATTGCTTTTATTTAATTTTCAAAGAAAAATATTAAAAACACTACTAAACTTGGGTATAAATTATTAGTTTCATCCTCAAACAATTAATAGTGTTAAAAATACTTTTTACTTGACTAACTGAGCTTAATTACACCCTAGATCTTGTAACAAGAGTGAAATATATTCTAAATTCTTTCCAAGTTAAGGGGTGTTTTTAACACTTGTGATAGATCAGGGTTATATTTTAGTTTAGTTAAGTAGATGAGCGTTTTTAAGACTATCAATAATTTGGAGATAAAACTAATAACTTGTGTCAAGTTAAGTTTAGAAATGTTTACTTTTCTCTTATTTAAAAATAAAGAAATAAACATTTCTAGGAGGAGCAGCTATTAATAGGAAAATTTTATCATTTTTTTAAGAGAGAAGAAAAGAGGACAATTCCTTTCACTGTTTTATGATCCATAGCAGCCAATACTAAAGAAGTACTAACATCTACCAATAAATATGCCTTTCTTTTGGTGGTTGTCACACAAAACAACACTTACTCATACTTTACCAAACCTCTACTCTAACTCTCATGTAGCCTTTTGACTAAAACATAACAAATCAAATAGTCACCTCACTACAAAGACAATCCACCAAACTTAAATCAAGAAAAGGACTTCATATATTTATTTATTTGTTTTTCCCATTAAATTCCTCTATCTTACACTCAATGGACTAGTGAAAATAAAATGGAAAGAAAGGAGAAAATTACATTACTATATCTTAAGCTTATTTGGTACATGACTACTTATATGTTATGAATAAATTTAATGAATTTATGAAAAAACAAAAAATATGATTCTAAGTTGATGCTACTTTTTCCCGGTCCACGTCCAATCAAAGTAGTCATTGTGTCTGAAAGTGGTTGGATATGGGAGATTGTGGGGACCTTATGGGTGCGTTAACACGAAATTGGTTAGACCAAGTCCATGCCATTGCCACCACCAGTGAAGCTACTTTGAGATGATGCAGGTGAAAGTGTGATCAAACCATTCAAGTCAGAAACACTATCCTGCAAACTCATTAGGAGATGTGATGTGCTGAAACTCATTGAAGGCCTAGTTCTTGGGACAATAGGGATTTCGGATTCGCCTTCCAGCATTTGGACTACACTTCTCATTGTTGGTCTAGCCATAGGGTCAGGATGGGAACAAGCTAAGCCAACCATTAGAACCCTTCTCATTTCTGGTTCACTGAACTCACCACAAAGTCTTGAATCGACTGCATTTAGCAAGTTTCCTTCTCTATGTAACCCCCATACCCATTCAACCAAGTTGCTGTTTGCTCTAACTTTCTCAAATCTAGTTGTTTCCCTCTCAATTGGCCTCCTTCCACTGGCCACTTCAAGAACCACTGCTCCATAGCTGAAAACATCAGTTTTTTCGGTTGCCCTTCCGGTTAACAAGTACTCTGGAGCCAAGTAGCCCATTGTCCCTGCTGCTACCGTTGCATCGGGGGACTTGTCATGCTCAACTTGTCTTGCTAATCCAAAATCTCCTAATCTTGCATTGAACCCTTCATCCAACATAATGTTACTACTCTTAATGTCCCTATGAATCACCTGGTTTTCGCATTCTTGATGCAAATATGCCAAGGCAGAAGCAACACCTATCAAGATTTTTCGCCTATGTGACCATGGAAGAACCATTCTTGATTCAAATAATGCCTTATCAAGACTCCCATTAGGCATAAGATCATAAACCAATAAAATTTCACCTTTCTCATGACACCATCCTTGAAGCCTAACAAGATTTCTATGCCTAAGGGTTCCAATAATAGATAATTCAGATAAGAACTCTGCTTTCCCTTGTCCATTGTGACTACATCTTTTGACTGCAACAATGCCACCAGTGTCCGGTAAAATGCCCTTGTAAACAGTCCCAAATGCACCATGGCCTATAACTCTCATCGAATTGAAACCTTTCGTGGCTAATTTAAGCTCTTTATAGCTGAACTCCTTAGGCATTTTGATGATATCAGACGCCAAAATTTCAGAACTTTTCACTCTCTTCGACTTTTTGGAATATAACCAAATAAGTACCAATGTAGCAAATGCAAGAAAAAATGCACTGGCAGTCACTACCCCAACAACAGCTCCAGGACCTTTTTTACAGAAGTTGCTGTGACACTTCCTACTACTCTTATCTTGCAACACACCTGCTGTACTATTAGACTCTGACGGAGCCATAGAAGGTGGTGCCGACTCAACAGAATTTGCCGATGAGTTCATCAAACTAGTCCTTGGTGGCGATGGCACCGAGTTAGGAGTTGCATCAAATGATGAACTGAAACTCCACCCCACAATATTATGAATTTCAGTACTCCCTTGAGTTGAACCAGAAAACCCCACAAACATGAAATCATTTACATACTCAGCAAGATTGATTGTAACTGATAAAAATGGTTCTTTTGGCTTGACATTAGTATATGACACAAATATATTCAACTGTCCATTAGAACCAGAATACTCAATCCAACAATTAACCAAATCACCACTCTTGAGATCAATATCAATGGAATCTAAATTACCAACTTGAGTTGAAATCATTGAATTTAGATCCAAACCAACATGGTTTCCATTAACATCTTTGAATTCAACATCCATAAGGGTGTCAAATTCCACAGCAATTGTACCAATTTGTGTCCCTTTAGCATCCAAGATTCCCATATACCCACCAGCATCACCTACTAACTCATCATCCGGGGTGAGCACGAAAGCAAGACCGCCACCTATCGATGATGGGTTCAAATTAGTCACTGAAAATGTAAAGAATGTCGAGAAACTCGCCGGAGAGTCAACCCCCGGTAGCCGGAATCTTACTGGCTTTGAATACAGAATTTTTCCGGCACCGGAATTTGGCACGGGGAGGTCACGTGTCAACCTCACAGTGTTGTTACCCAAGTGAGCATCACCAAGAAGCTTTAAACTACTCAGTGTTAAAGTTTCAAGGTTGAAATCAGTTGTACCAACTGCTGACCTACTACTGCAAAAACAGAAGAACAGGATGAACCATACAAGAAAGTGGTCGGAAAATTCTGCAAGATTTGATGTCATTGCTAGTTTCTAGCAAAACCCATCAGAGAATGAAGATCAAATTGTATAAAGGTGAGATCTTTCACACCACAATATCAATCAATCACGAGAATTTGGTGAAGATACAAAGAAAGTAGAAAACTGACACAGTAGAGTGTGGGTTAACGAGACTACAACAGGTCACAGGATGACGTTTACAGGGATGTTGCTGGAAATTTCTTCAAGAATTGACTTCATTGCAAGATTTAAGGAAACCCCATTAGACAATGAAGATCAAATTGCCAAAAGATGAGATTTTTAATACCAAAAGATCGACCCAACATATAAACAGTGAAATGCAAGAAAGTAGAAGACTAACACAGTGTATTTGCAGAAATGCTACTGTATAGTTCTTCAAGAATTGACTTTATTGCTAAATTTAGCAAAGCCCATTAGACAATGAAGATCAAATTGCACAAAGATTTGACTTTTAGCTATTTTTCAAGGAAGCAGGAGACAGGCAGAGAAGTGTGAGGATTAAGGGGCTGAAGAAGAGGAAAAGGAGGGGGTGTGAAAGAAGCAGAGAATCCAAAGGAGACACGTAATATGTGTACAACGGGAGAAAATTTTCCATGTTAATAAAGTGAGAGTACCTTTTTGTATTCTCATTTAGCTGGAAGATGTCCCAATCATGTTTTGTTTTGTAGTGAATTGAGATTAGAGAGGACAATATATATTGTAGGGAGGGTGAAGAATCAACTGAAGCATGGCACTTGATAAACAGCTAGGACAAAACATTGGGCAATTAATGTGGTTTTTTCCTCTGCCCTTCACAAAAATTTAGATTTCGAGGTCGAATTTTTGGTATCAATATTTTTTTAATTAGTTTTGAAAAAATATGTCGCACGTTTGATCTTTATTATTATATAAAATTTATATAAATCATACTCATATATATATATAAGATATTTATAACATCAACTCCATAACATGAAAAGTAACAAAATATATATGCCTATCATATATACAAAATGAAAAAAGTTAAACAAAACAATATAATAATCAAAATACGAAAGAATAGTTTATAAACAAAAAATTACATATTTTTATAGACTTTATACTAGCTTCACGTCTTTGTAATAAAAGGAAAAATTATGTGAATAAATAAATATATACTAGTTAATAAACTAAAATAGCTATAGTTTGAATTAATTACAGCTCGCAGCAAACATCTAGTTGTAATTACAGTTTTGTATAATTCACGCGATTTATATGAATGTCGTTTGTGAATCAAATTATATAATGAAATATATAAACACTGTGAATTGTATAACGAATCATACAAGTGTTGTGCCTGAATTTATAGTGAAATATACAACTGTTATACAAAAACTGCGAATTATATAGCGAATTATATAAATGTATGCAAATACTGTGCAAATTATACGAGCATTACTATAACTATAATTATAAAAGGTAATTACTCAAACTACAACTATGAAACATAATTAAAATATTTTTGAGTGACTATATAAGAATATTCCTCTATTTTTAATTATAAGGTCGCTAATATATTGATACCTTGATTATTGATAAATTATGATTTTACAATGTTATGATATCTGACCGATCGCATTTAAATTTTAAATATCAAAAGAAAAAGGAAAGAAGCAAGCACAAATGAATCTTAAAACAAGTTTTATAACTCAATAACTATATAATGATTTTATTATCTCTTTTTCTTTGACTATATAGACGTGGAATTTTGAAAATTTTATTGCAAATGTCGTCCAAGAAAGCTAGCTAGATAATATTCTTTCTTTTTCCAACAGTTAAAGGCTTTGAATTCTTCTTGTTTCTTAGTCGCCATTAATTTTATCCTTTAATTAAAATTTCTTTTAAATTATTGAGAATTTGAAAATTTATTTGTCCAATTAATTTGGATTCACATCTACATAATCTGTTAAATAATGAGGAAGTTGCTTTCTATAGTTATTATTATTTCAAAATTTAAATTTAAGATCTTTAATTAAAGATAAAGAAATATCATTCTTCTTATCACATCGGTGATCAAAGTATAGTTTGATTCATTACACATTAACAAATCCAAATTGGGTTTACATGGATGTTATTCTAATCCTATTAAAGGATTGGCGTCTATTCTATTTTTAAAAATAATTAAGAAAAAGATAAATAACAACCACTTCAATAATTAATTAGAAGAACAACAACCTTGACAAGACAATACAAATAATGATTTAGATAAATAATTAACGTATATAAGAGGAAAAAAAATAATATTTTTTCGATTGGTTAGATGGATAGTTGATAATATAATATTTCAAAAAATCGGTGCTTGCTAATAATAGCATGTTGATTGCTCATTTCATCCCATTTTAACTGTCATAGTTTCTATTTTTATATTCAAACTATATAAACTTTAATTAATATTTTAATATTTATTTTTTTATCATATTAATATGAGAAAAAATGCAATTAATAATAATACCTTCCTTGTAATTTTCTATATCTAATTTTTTAATTTTAAAATATTAAATTAATTTTATACTCTTATAATTTAGCTATAAAAATTAATCAAATTGATTTTCAAAAAAAGTAACATGACAACTAAAACAGGTTGTATAGAGTCCTAGGTTTTTTAATTACTTCCTCTACACATGCTCTTTCTTTTTTATTTTATAAATTTTTTATTTTTAATAACCACTATTTTCTCAAATTACCTAGAGCAAATAATATAGAAAATGGAATAATAAACGGGAGAAAAGAGTTGGGTATTAGTTAGTATGTCTAAGATCCCATTTATCATGTGCAATTTAATCAATTGTTTAAACATAATTAATAATACACGCAATTCATATTTATTATTTATTGTTTGATAAATATGATAGTCAATGCATTTTAGACGATGATTTTTCGGAAATAGATTCTCTATCTCTATGGAGTAGTGATAAGGTTTGTGTATATTTTACCATCTGCAAACCTCACTTGTGAGATTCCATTAAGTATGTTCTTATTGTTTGTACTGTCATTGACTAAATTTAAAGAGCTTTTAACACGATTTAGACAGTCATAATTAGAATCAGATCTCTTATATTGATTTAATTTGTTCATGGTTAGAGGGTCATTATGATGTTAATATAGATAATTCATATATGTAATCATTGAATCAATTTGATTGAGAATTTTAATTTACATTTAGTTGATTAGTGCATGTGTCAACTATGATTATTTGCTCTGATTTGTGACCTATATATAAGTGGTCCACGAAGACGGCAAAAGCCCATGAAATTATTGTGCAAAAATTATCTTAAGTTTATAAATAAATAGTAAGTATTATTTTAATTCTTTTCATGCCCATTAAATAAAATAATAAATATAAAGTATCGTTAATTACTATTAATTCAATGTAATGTTTTGGTGTAATTCTGCTCTTGCTTTTCCATGACAACACAACTACAAGGGAAACTCTTTTTAAATAAGTATCATTTGCCAACTAAAAGTAAAGATATTTTCTACCTAAACAATTTCTTACAAAAATGTCATAGAATTTTAAAAAATTGCAATTGATCTACAAAATCAATTCTTCTAAAATCACATACCTAGAATAATTAAAAAAGATAAGTAAATCTAGACACTTCACATTTAAAAGTTCACTATGTCCCACATGAACTTATAAGTAATAGCTATTTGTCTTATTTGTTTTACATTTTTTAAGTTTTCGTCTGATGTTCGATACTTCTATTAGAAGTTTGATTGAATATAAATTTAGATTAGAAAAAGTCCATATAAAATTAAAACACTCTTCAATATTAAAGACGAATACATTCTTATTTCAACTTGGAACTTCTTCCTAGAACATATGTCATACAAGCTCTTCCTTTTGGTTCAGCCTTAGTAGCATTCACAATGCATTAGTCTGATATTTTGCCTTAGGGGTTGTATTTCTCACTACTGGATTAGGTTAGGAATGGAAGAAGTAGTCCATTTTCCTTAAAACTCACTGGCTTGATTTCCATGCTTTAGCCAAAGACGCATTCCACTTTTAGCTTGGCTTCAGAAGCAAGTGATTCAAGCAGCAGATTACAGTTCTTCCTTTAAGAAAGAAAGTTTACTTGCTCATTCAGATAGTTACTTCGTTTTCGCTCGACGAGAGAGAACTCTTATTTGGTATTGTTGTTTGTGTAAGTATTTTATGATTAAAAACAAGTATCTCTTTGTACAGATCGTGTATTAATCTACTATACCTATGGGAGTAATGGTGTCATGTGTTTCATAACTTAGTAGGAATCATCCATTAAACTAAACATGGGATTTTTTAATATTTATTTATTTATTTTGGTGGAGAAAGGGGCCATATTAATTAACGGAAAAATTATGCGAATAAGCAGACATGTACTAGTTAATTAGATAATATAACTATAGTTTGAATTAATGATGGCTCACGACAAATACTTCACTGCAATTACCGTTTGAGTTTTATATAATTTGTGCGATTTATACAAACGTTGTGCGCGAATTAAATTGTATACCAAAATATACACGCATAATGAAATATACAAACTACAAATGTATACAAACATTGAGCGAATTATATAAACGCTACTATAACTATAAATATAATTACTCAAACTATAACTATAAAATATAATTAAACTTTATATATTTGTTATTTATGAAAAATTTGTTCATTAATTAATAGAGGGAAATTGACAACTAGTAGAAATTAAGGCCCACATGAATAAGGTCATCATCACTATGGTCTCATCCTATGTTTTTAGCCCCTTCATATTACAAGTTAAAAATGAATTGACAAATTAAAAGTGGAGGCCCAATCAATATTCTTACATTCCTTTTGTTTGTCTTATGGTGAATGTGCCAACAAAATGTGAAACTAACTGGAAAAGAGAAGGAAAGTAGAGATTTTTATCAACACTTTCACAATGAGAAAAAAAGTTTTTTTTCAGTCATTTCCAATCGAATGACTAAAGTAAAGAAAACTTTGTCTATTAACATATTTCACACCCTTTACTTATTTTCTCCACATGGTGTTATTAGTTACTAGGTAGTAGGGCAAGTCCGTTTGCACTGAAGCTTTCGTTATACGCAGAGTTTATTGTATGCAGTCTTATCTTGCATTAGAGACTATTAAGACTTGAAGGTAAGACCTATTAAGGCAATTTTACCAATTACTCTGACGATCCCATTTGATGTTATTAGTTAGTAATTGGAAAAAAATAATGGTGGGGAGAGAATATTGCAAGTTGCTCTTTATTGGTAGAATAATTAAGATTGGTAAAAATAATTAGCCCATATTTTTAATGATCCACTCATTTTTATAAGTACATTTCAACCTAAATTTTGGTTAACTATATAGTCAAAATCTGGGATAAAGTCACCTTATGTTCAGGAGTTCATACGAATTTCTTCCCTCCCCCCCTTTGACTAATTTGTGTGATTGCCTTTTCAAATTCTAAACCCCTTCATTAGAAATCCTGATTCTGTCACCCGTCAAAGTTGACCCACAAAAAAATCTTATAAGTTCCTTTTAATGTGATGTTAAAATACACAATTATAATTTTAAAAATTGGGTAATAATTAAAAAAGTTATTATAAAAAAAAAGACAGAAATAAAATTAAACTATGTATAAGGATTGAAAAAATTTAACTATGATCAATTGTTTTGCCATGATCCAACTTATCTCAAACTAATTAACTTTTATTTGTAAATAACTATCTGAGTATCTATTAACTCACTCTTTTCAATCCTTCTTAATTAATTATTTTAATCCCAACTTCTTTTGACATTTATATACGTATAATCGTAGATTTTTTTGTACTACTATTTCTTACAGGAAACAGTCTCTCTACTTCTTCGAGGTAGCAGTAAGGTCTGCGTATATTTTACCCTCCCCAAACCCCACTTATGAGATTTCACTGGATATGTTGTTGATGTTGTTTATATCTTACATCGCGAAAAACAGAAAATTAGTAATTATGTGCACACACATGGCAACATTGGAACATTTTTAGTATACTTGATTTAATTTTAGTAATGTTGACATAGCCAACAAGATAAATAAAAAGTACATTTAATTAAACAACTAATTAATCACTTGTTAACATAACGACAGACCTTTCTAATCTCCCCTTGATCACCACTAAGTGGATTATTTTCTGACAAAATAATCAAAGCTTTAGCAAATTGTTCATTAAAATAGGAATTATCATCAGCAAATTTCTCCACAAATGGATAAGTTGTTGGATCAGAAACTAATTGTTGGTCCACAGTTAATAGCCCTTTGTTGCTTAGGATGTTTTTGTAGTACAAATTGTCCCACACCATTGGAGTTACAAGGTCATTTCTGGCGTATTCAACTGCTTTCGGGTCGGGTTGTGGTGATGGACATCGGGTTTTGAGATAATTCGCGAAGCCCGGGTCTAGGGTCGGGTCAACTGTCGGGTAGAGTCTGTGTACTATGTTTACACAGTGAACTCGTCCGACTGTGTGCGCTCCTGCATCCACCACAAAATATCGTTATATTTCGAAAGTCAAATGAAATTTCTATGTCATCACACTTTATGTGACACATTTGATTATGTAAGTTTATAATGTATTTTTCATCATATTGATCTGAGAAATGTTTTGGCATAGGTTTTGCATAATCAAATTTTAATTTTAAAACGTTAAGTTTATACTTTGGTCCATTTTTATTTGTCCACTATATTGTTTTGAGATGTCCAATAAGAAGTTTAGAAAATCAAGAAATAAATTATCATTTTTTCTCTATTTGTCCTTGCTGTGAAATACTCCCTCTGTCCCAGTTTATGTGACACTCTTTCTTTTTTTGGTCCGTCCCAGGAAAAATGTCACCTTCCTCTAATTAGAAACAATTTAATTTTAAAATTACTCTTTACCCTTCATGAAATGATTTTCAGTCAGACAAATATCTAAGAATTATTTTCGACCACAGGTTTTATAAGTTTTTTTTAAACACCGTGTCAAATTAAAGGATGTCACATAAAATGAAACAGAGAGAATACTATCCATTTTTCATTATTTATATGACTTATGATAGTAGGGTGATATGGTAAAATTACTCCTCTATTTATTAGTATTTTTAAGTGGTGTGCCAAGTCAAACATGAACAAGTAAAGATGCAAAGGGTACTGTATATAGAATCCGACTGCTTCAAACATTAGTCAAATTGACTTTTAGAAGTCAAAGATGTCACATAAATTGAAACGAAATAATTTTTAAGGAAAGTTATGAAGGGGGGATTGTTTACCAAGTAGAGCAACAGTTCCTTGAGTGTCGACACCAACAGAATTGAATCTAGAAAGAACTACAGACATTGAATCATTGTGGTTAGGAATGAAATTCTCAACTTCTGCTAAGTAGCTTTCCATGCTATCCCTTCTGCCTGTTTTCATTTCAATTTGTGGTCCTCCTAACTGTGTCAAAATACAAGAGCGGACGACGATAAAATTAGCTTATGAAAATATCGTTCGTTTAATATACTTAATAAAAGTTAACTTACCATAATAATACCATCCCTAGCAGAAAGAGCAACAATATCAGCACATGAAACAGTATTGGGACATTCATTCTCAAGGGCCTCTTTGATAGTCTCAATATACTTGAAATTTCTCATCCCAAAGTTTCTTTGAGATGTCTTTTCTGATGTCTGTTCCTTTGTTGTGTCCAACAGTATTGATGCATCACATGACTTCAACAATAATATTCATCATTACAACAACAACATATTCAGTGGAATCTCACAAGTGTGATTTGAAGAAATAAAATATACGTAAACTTTATCACTATCTCATAGAGATAGAGAAATTGTTTCCTGAAAAATCCTCATTTCAAAAAAATAATATTCACCATTATTTAATATAATTTAGCTATAAATTAAAGATCATTACATGCATGACATAGTAATAACAAGTCCTCTCTATGTTGTTTCCTCTCTGGTCTATTTCGAAAAGAATGTCACATTTTCATATTTGATTTTTCTTAAAAAAAAAATTAACTTTTTACTTTACCATCCATGGTCATTTGGTTCTCAGTATCGGGATACGAATCTTGATATAAAATTTGAAATGTCGTACATTTCTTTGTGTTTGATTATTGGTGTGGTACAAATTTTATACAGTTATTGTTGTCATGTGACCAATCACCAGTTCAAGCCTTGGAAACAACCTTTGACAAAAATGCAAGGTAAGGTTGCGTATGATAAACCCTTATGGTCGGACCATTCCCCGGACCTTATGTATAGAGAGAGCTTCGATACACCGAGTTTGCCCTTTTTTAAACAAATTTTACACCAAAGTCTTGGTACTATTTATTTCATATTCGATATGAAATTATAATCTTAGGATAACGTTATTCCAAATCAAACGACTCCATAACATGAGGTTATCCATAAAAATGACATGATATGTCTAAAGATCACAAATTCCAACAGTCCTTTTTGGTATATGCACAAAATAACTTTCTTTTTAACCTTCTGAATTTCACGTTTAGTTAAATATAGTCATATAAAATAAGTATAAGTATTACCTTAACCATGCAATCATGGAAAAGATTTCTGATCCAAGAAACTGCAGTATTCCCATGTTTGTGGTACAGCTTGTTGACTTGTTCTTTTATGATTTCTTCAGCTCTTGGACAACTCTCAGAGTAGTAATTTAACTTGAGATCACTTTTTCCTGTTGTTAATTATGGATTTAATATAAAGATTGAGAAATAGTAAATAATTAGAATAACTATACCAAATCATTCAAAGAATACTATTTAATAATAAGGGTAAAATCAATACAAAATAATAAATTAATAATATAGTGAACAAGTAAAAATGAACAAAAGAAATAAAATATAATTAATAGGCAATATGACATAAATGGTAAGTAACCTATTGCCATTTGTTCTAATTTATGTGAAAGGGTTCGAACTACGAAAGGATCAAAACACTTAAATTTAATCATAAATTGAGGTATAGATTCTTCAATTTTCTTAAAATAAAAATATATACGTATTTTAAAACTACAGGAAAAGCACTATGAGTCAACATAACTCATGTTGCAAAATATTTTTAAAAGGTTTGGAAAAAGATATAGTAAAAATAAAATATTTTACTCCTATCTTGAACAGTAACCCCTTCATAAAAACTAAGATAAAAGGAAGTATAAATATTATTCTCTCATACTATTGGTGTATATAATTTAAGTTCATTCCCAAAAAAAAATAGATAAATACAAGGGGAGAAGTACCATGATGAATGTGGAGGAATAACACTAAAAATAGAGTGATGAATGTTGATGAGGGGCCAAAATGTTGGAATTTTGTAGCCATATTGTAATTTTCCTGTTAATATCAAATGCCCAAAATGCCAAATCCTTATATAGTAAATTAAAGTTTATGTTAGTGTAATGTAATGTAAGTGGAACTTTGATAAAAATGCAAGCATAGTTCCACTAGGCCACTATATTTGACCTTTAATTTTGGCAACACATTCACCCACGCATGGACTTATCCCACTAACTCCATGTTTGGATGGTGAGCTACTTTGCCATGGTTTCATGTATAGTATTATATGATATGGTGTGGTATAATATAATATTTGGATAGATTTTATGATTTGATATGGTTTAAGGATAATTTTATTGTTTGATTTGACTGTATGGTACTGTATCGTAATGGATAAATTTATAAAAATGTCCTTAATTATTATAAATAGTAAATTCATCAATATTTTTTAATAAATACATAAAATCAAGTAGGGAAACAAGCTCCAAGTCATACAAAAAACACTAAAAAATAAAAAGGTAACAACTTTTAAAAAACGAACCTAAAAAAATAGACTGAAACATGGGAGAAAAGACGGGAGGCAGAAGAGATGCTTCAAAAGTTGATGCGGAGGAGAATGAGTGAACAATTGTGAAAGCAGTAGATATATTAGGGAGGTTTAATAAAGAACAAAGGATAAATTAGAATTTTTTAAAATAATTAAGGGTAAAATTGAAAGAAGAAGAAGAGAATTATGAGATACCACCAAATTGGTCGTTTCATAAAGTGAGGATTTTCATGGTTACAAAATCATGAAATCAAATCATATCATACCATGTAATCAATGAAACAATCAAAACAAGCATGATTCTCTTACTAACCTATGAAAACCACCATCCAAACAAGATATAAATGCAACTATTCTCAATTATAAATACTGACAATGTAAATATTGATCCTTCTGATTCATACTAAGTAAATTAGTGAAATTCTATTATAATACAAAAATAAGCGAATTATTCAACGTTTAAGAGAATTGTTGAGATTTTTTTTTATGCTTATGAGGTTCTTAACTACTTTATATATATATTTTTTAAAAATGGTCTAAAAATAACTCAAAAAACGATAATATATACATATATATATTAAAGAATGTGTCATGATCCAACAATTTACTTAAATAGATTAGTTTTTTTTTTTAATTGGAGTGTGTCATGCCT
>JAOTQR010000002.1:19900334-19943261 GCA_025774065.1 Solanum ossicruentum | reverse complement strand
AGGTTCTATTGTGTAATTATGTAAAATATAATTATTTGACCATTTTGAATTTCAAGCCTAGATTATTTATGAAAATTCTCTAGAAAAATAATACAACATAACTTAAAATAGTGACACCAAAATTATCTTTGCACTTGGATGACCTTTACATTTTTATATGTCTAATTTCAGCATATTTTGACATGTTGAATTTTAGCCCAATTCATTTATTTGACATTCTCATGTGTCATTTTACCATACAAGCCCAATTCAACAGATTTAGATCAATATGGAATAACTAGATATAACTAAACAAATTTAATTGCAATATATACATCATTTAGAAAATTATCAAACATAACTATATTTAGAATTCTTCTCTTTTTTTTTTAGATTAATACAACCAATTGTATCTATGTATCAGAAAAAATTTATATGTATGTAATAGAAAAACTAATATACCTACTATGATATTGTATTTTCTTGATTGATACATGTTGATACAACTAATTGATTCTACGTATCTAAAAAACTGTTTCTGTGTATTAGAAAAATTTGATACAGCAATTATATATTAAAAAAAACTATATCTGTTTAAATTGTGTATGTGTATCAAAAAAAGCTAATGCGAATTATACTTATCTATTTATTTTAGGGGATAATTATAGTAGATAGTAATTCGCCCAAATAAATTATCAAAAAAAATGATTATTAGTTATATAGGTCCGTACAGTCAATGTATATTTCATGTATAGCCAAATTATATACAATTTTTGAGCGTATCATAATATATATTCAGTGTATAACTCATATATAGGTGATTTATATTGTATAGCCAGTGTATACTTTCTATGAGTTTTAACAAGTTATATTGTATAGTCATATATTTTATATAATTTTTTATTATTTTTTTATGTAAAAAAAATGTAACTATATTTATCGTAAACTAATTATTTTATTAAATATATTTAAAATTATCTCTTACTTTAGGGATGCCTAATGTACACCAATGAATCTATGTTTTTGTTTCAAAGGGAATAATTATCCACAATTGATATTCCAACCAAAGGAAATAATAATTTATCGTAGTACTAATTACGCATCGTAAAAGAAGTTATCCCAAAGTTTATCATCAAACAAGGAATTAAAGGTTACAAAAAATTTCTTCACTAATATGTTTTTGTCTCGATTTGATTTTTTGATATTCAATATTCATTGACTTGTTTAATGAGATAATTTAACTTTAAAATTTCTCTTTTACCTTTAATGAAATGAATGTCAATCACATAAAATTCTCAGAATAATTTTAGATCATAAATTTTAAAATTTTTACTTTTTTTTTCTTAAACACCATGCCAAATTAAATGAAGTGCAATAGAAATTATCTCAAATTTAAATAGTTACAAATTGTCGGCAAAGTCTATGCCACAAAAATAAAGGGTCTCACCCAACCAAATTCTACAAAACAAATATAACAATATGAATAAATCAAATCTTAGAAGTCTATACATATGCAAATACACAATGCTTATTTATTTAGCTAAATTGGCTACATCACAATTAAATATTGTACCTGTCTCGAAACTTTTGAGTTGATTTTTCAGATGATCACATAACCAACATTAATTATTATCTTAGAAAGTTACATTCCTTAGAGATACCAATGTTTTCTAAAAAAGAAAGTAACCTTGTGAGATAATAACGATTACCTGAATCATCATGAACTCTTAACTTTCAATGTTGCACCTGTGTCAAATTTTCTGAAAATACACTATTCACAATTTTGAACAGTCCGAACATACACAAAATCAAGATTCTTGCATAACCACATTGGCAACAGTTTTAGCCCAATGTCTCAAATGCTTCTTCATATCAGAAGCTTTAGAAATTCTTGGTATTCTCATATTCAACAATGGTGAATCAGGCCTTTTAATAAGCCATGCCTCGGATAAATAAGGTCGCACAATTTCCCTTTTATCGTCGTCTTCCTCTGGTAGAATTGGTTCTGAATCTTTACAAACTTTTTCATCGTCTTCAGAGATTACGATTTCAAGTCTTTGTAATCCAGGAATTACACTTATCATTCTCTTGCTTATATGTTCTTTACGAAATATGAAGCCTAAATCCATGAAACCTCGTAATTCTTCGAGTTCGAGTTCTCCTAGGCTCTTGCAACTCATAGTTTTCTTTAATCCTCTGTTTCTTGAATATCTTTTATCATTGTAAGGTGATGATGAATGAGACATGTTTTTTGTTGATACAAGATTGAGTCTTGTTGGTGTTTCCTTCTCAATGTCTTCTTCCTTTTCACAAACATCCTTAAATAATTCGACACATGAATATAAGTTATATACATTGACAGTATCGACTTTTTTTTTAAAGCTATCTCGTAAAAATGGAAATATAATACTATAGTAACTCTTTTCAAAGTCTGATATGATAATTTTGAAATGAGAAAAGTATAAAAAATAGCACTGAATTTGGCACAAGTTATAAGTTTTGTCTTGAACTTTTGACAGTCTTATAAAGATTACTTTATTTGACTAACTAAACAAAAATACACTCTTAATCTACCATAAGTGTTAAAAACACCCTTTAATTTGACAAGAATTTAGAGGTATATTTCACTCTTGTTATAAGATTAGCGGTGTATTTAAGTTCAGTTAGTCAAGTAGAGGGGTGTTTTTAACACTCTCAATAGTTTAAGGATGAAACTAATGACTCGTGCCAAGTTTAACGACGTTTTCAGTTCTCATTCTCTTTTGAAACTAGAGAGAACAAATTCAAGCACACCAACTCAAATCTCGACGAAAAAAGGAAAAAAAAGTGCATATTTAACGGCCTCTATTTCTTCCATGAACAATAATTGTTTTATTGGAACTAATTCATAGGCACTTTCCGTTAGTTTGACCTTACAGACTAAATAAGCAAAATAATTGAAATGTGTGATAGGAAGCGGAAAAATGAATTAATTGACTATTAAGTTCAAGCACTACTATAAGATTGATTTGTTTACCTGTTGAAGAGTGCTTTCTGATTCAACGGATGAGAATTCTTGACATTGGCTTTTAGGAGGACATGTCATTGAATCTTGAATAGGCGTGTTTTTTTCAAGATTTTTGTGAAAAGAAATTGATGGGGTTTCTGAAAAGAGAATAATTTGATGAAACCACAAACGATCCATTACACCTAACAAACTTAAACTATATTTTTCTGCCATGTTTATCAAGAAAAGAATGAATGGAGTTAAGGAGGAATTAATGTGAATTTGAAGGGGGGCCAAAGAGGGCATCTTTATTGGTATAAACTTAAAAGATTTTATTGTCGACTCAATTTACGTATCACACTTTTCTTTTAGTCCATGATCAGAAAGTCATGGGTTCAAGCCTTGAAAAATAGTCTATAGCAGAAATACAAAATAAGATTATATATAATATACCCTTGTTATCGGATTCTAGAACTCTGTACATAATGAAAGCTTTAGTGTACTGAGTAATGATGATGTGGTCATGAGTAATGGTCATCAAATGATGTATATCCACACAAATGATTGAGGAGTGTTTATATATACAAATTTCAAAAGATTTTTTACTTCAATTTTATGTTAAGTCAAATAACATCATATGAAGTCTGTCTTGGAGTAATTGGTGAATTATTGTCATGTGATTAGGAGGTTACGAGTTCAAACCTAGAAAACATCCTCCGACAAAAATGCAAGCTAAGGTTGTTTACAATAGACCCTTGTGATCGTTTTTTTCTCCAGACCTTGCTCATTACAAAAGCCTTAGTGCACCAATTTTATCCCTTATTTTCCAAGTAATTATAAAGATCCTAATGGTCGAGCTCTTCTCCAGACTTTGGGCATAGCGAAAATTTTAATCCATTAATCTTATCCTTTTTTTGTTAAATAACATGATATAAATTCAGACGAAAGGGAATATACATGTGGCCAATGATATGGTTTTGTGGTTATATTGAAAGGAAAAGGCAAGTCTGATATGATCCAAAACTGTGTGGGGTTTATTTGAGAGTGGGAGATGTGGTCATGAGTAGTGGTGATACTTTTTCCACATGTTTAACAATGACAAATGACAAGTTGTGCTTAATGACCACTTTAATTCTCTCCTGTTTCAGTTTTTGTCTGTATCTAATTTTGGATTAGTACAAGCCTGTTGATATACTCAACAACACCAACATTACCCTGTTACCTCAAAGACTCCTGTTTATTATGGGGTAAAGGGGGTTGAATGTACGTAATCTGACCTCTATATTTAAAACATAGATCAACTGTTTTCGGATGACCTATGATGAGCGTCGAAAGTTGCATTAACTAACTGTTACTTCATAATTGAAAAAAGCATAGACAATTTAAAGAGTCATTTTGTTTTATTCCATTATATTCCAACGTCAAAAAATAGTAAATCTTTAACTCGATCTGACTGTGAAAAGAAGCCTATTGATATACTCACAGCACAGAAATAGTTCTATTATCTGTTTCATTAAAATTAAGTTAGAGACTGTTTAAGGTTTTACCATCATCATTTTTTCTGTAGGCATCCAATATTTGAAATCATTGAGACAAATAGCCACTTTTTCGACTGCTAATCAAACTTTACCCACCATCTTAAAAAGATTCAATGTTTAGCTACTTTTTAAAATGCTCAAAAAATATTTAAATATAAATATTCTTACCTAAATTACAAAATATTTCAACATCGTGTGTTGGACTTGTTCCGTGTTTTAAGTAGGGCATCTTTCCCTATTTGGCAATTTTTTTAATTTTAATTTTTCACAACATGGATTTTTTTTATTATATATGCATTATGCACTAAATAAAATTTTACATTAGAATTTAAAAAAAAAAAAAAACTTCATTTTTTATGGTTCATGGACAAACAAATATGCCAAAAAAAAACAAACAATTGACTGCCGGAAAACAAATTTAAACAAAAAAACATTCCACAACTGGTTCAAATGGTCCCTTTTTTATTAATTTCATGCAGACAACCGCCATAGAAAATTAGAAAAGACAATTTTAGAGCATATACAGACAATTGGAATAAAGAACTTAACATGAACAATAATAATTATAAACCAAGTAAGAGGCTACCGAGTACCAACTACCATTTAACTTTGACATATATATATATATTTTTAAAATACTTTTAAAATTTGTTATTTAAAACAAACGTTAATTTTTTATTTTTTATTTTTTATTTTTTATTTTTGGCTTCGAATCATAAAGGTAAAATAAAAATTTTAAAATTAAGTTATTTTTAATTATAAAAATATATTAAAAAATAGATGGTAAAGAAAAGTTTGACGTATGAATTGATACATAGCTGTAAGAAGATAAACTCATTTTTCTTTAAAAAAGAATGCTCAAAATCAGACTTTTTCCTTCTATTGCTTTTAAAGAGTTAACTACTATATGTACCTCCTGTTTAAAATCGAAATGTTAGCTGGAATATGATTGTTGTCATATTTCGCTGAATAGGATTCGATAATGGGAGTAGTTCGGATAAAATTGAATTTTTGATTGATTCGGGTATTGGGATCCTATGGATGAAGACATGGTCTCGAAAAAGTAATAAGAATGAGAGGTGTTAAGTTTTTTATTATCCTGGCGTCGAGCTATTTTTCCGTTCGGACCAGCTACTGATCATCGCCTTGATAAGCTACTGTCTCACCAACTAGCTAATTAGATGCGAGCCCCTCCTCCTTGATTTCGTAGGAGCAAGTCAGAAAGATTGGCTCGAACTGATGACTTCCACCACGTCAAGGCGCGTCGCGCAGTTAGTTAAAAAATATAATCGTAAATATTAATTTATTGACAAATTTAAAATTTAAAATAATATTTCTCATATTCCATTTTAATTGAATTTGTGAGATAATGCACACATATTAAAAAAATATTTAAAGACAAAATTTAAAACATACTTTTCACTATTAATGTTTATCAAGTCATAAATACATATAGTGTAATTTATCTTCTAAAAAATATAAAACTTCAATAAATGAAAGGACAAATATAAAAAAAGTTTCAAATATTCATTTTGAACTTTGAACAATTCAACTATTTTGAATTTTGGAAAAAATCTCAAAAATTCAATTAATTTAAAACGGAGGAAGTATTGTAAAGTTTATTTGACGGAATGTAACATTTAGCTCATTGTATGCTATAATAGAATATTTATGTAAACAAATAAATATATAAGCTTAGTTTATTGTCTAATTTGACAATACAAGTTTTTAACATTATTTAATTAAATCATTTTTTTTTGTAAATTTATGTCCTAATCAATTTCTAATTACACAGCGAACTGATATTATTATATAAGAAAAATAATACTACAACGTTTTATTTTTTTATTGCAATAAGAATTTTATTTGAAAATAGGTAAAATGAAGGAATTAAAAAAGTTGTTGCATATCTGTAATTTATAAAAAATCAAAAAAAAATTATTATATTAAAAATATCCAAAATTTGTTAAACAAATAAGTCAGCAATTCTGTTAAATACGATTTATAGTATAATTGTTGGATAAATTTCTTGAATTTATCTATATTTTTGCTTAACGGATATCATAATATAAAGCATAAATTATTGACAAACTTATATTAACTATTTACTAAGTGGTTTAGAAATATTTTAACTGATGATTTTTTAATTTAATTTTTATTTTAAAGATATAGTATTCGTCTACCAAATAAGTTTGTATTGATAGATTGAAAACAGTTTAAGCAACAAACACTTTAAATAAAATAAATTTAAAAGATTTTGTTTTTTCATTCAAGAATAGAAAAAGACACATTAAATATGTGTAATAAAAATCTTTATTTATTGAATAAAATTGTTTAGTTGAAGTACATAAAAGAAAAAAATATATATATTCAATTTTAATAATTTGTTACATTTCAATAATCTACCATATATAAATTGCTCAATTAAAGTAATAATAATATACAATTGTTTTCCTAAAATTTCTACATCACTACTTAGCTCGCCGTACAAATTTGACAATAATAATTCTTAATATTATTTTATTTATTTATTTTTATATTATTCAAAATCATAAATACTTTCATCTTATTCGTTAGATTAAAATGAAATATAACTAAGAAAAATTTTATAATTATAATTATTCTAAGCATAAAACTTATTCAGTTTTAATAATTTATTATTTTCAAAATTCTATCATACATAAATTGCTTGGATTAAATAATTTTTATATTCCAATTTTTATCCTAAAAGTTTTCACAGAATTATTGTGGAATATGAATATATGTATACCTCTTTAGAATTCTCACATCCTGTTTTGATAAATAAATATTTAAAAGTTTCATATTCCTTCCAATAAAAAAATGTTCTAACTTTGTGAATGTTGTCAACCTCTTTAAATATTTAGGTGATTAAATAAGAGAAGATATGGATATAGATTAAGATAAAGATATAAATTTATTTTTCTTTAAACAAAAATGTCTATTTGTAACAATAATTTTATTATCAAATTCAAATAATAAAAAAATATATCTTGAATTAAAATTAAATGATCATAACAATAGAATGAAACTTTGTAAAATAATTGTAGATACTCAAAAAATTGAGTAGTCGAAACTTGAAAATGTGTATATCTCTTGCAATAATCTTTCCACACATACACTTGGCTCATCATTGTTAAGATGCATCCCATAACAATTTTATTAATTTAGTTAAAAATTCAAGTTTTTTCCCACTTTAAATAGCTAGATTAAAATTTTTATTTTTAGATATATATTTTTTTAGCATCATTTTAAAAATACCAAGTATTGTCTCTCTTATTTTTTTAAAAATATTTTTGAATAATTAAATTTCTAAAATAGAAAACTGAAAAGAGTATAGCAATGAAGTGGTACAACTAAAAAGTTAAGTTTTAGTGCAAAACGATTTGCTTATAATAATGTTTTCAACAAATCCCGTCCCCATTAATCTTTCTTTTGCCAAAGTTATACCGATAAGAAAAAAATCTATTAGAAATATACACTACATAAAAATATATACTACAAACTCAAATTTCTTATATCATTGCAATCTAAGAGAAAAACGTCCACAAAATTAACAAACTTTTTAGTATTCTTTACAAATAATTAATAAACACTTAATTTTAAGATTTGTCCATCCATTAAAGGACCCATATTCTATAATTATGCGTGAGACACACATATACATTGTGATATACACCATTGAGATATAGTTTCCTCTTGTCCATTCTAGTGACAATAAATTGTCATATACATAAGCCACTACACAAATCAACAAATAATAAACATCCGAAATTAATATGATAACGTTGTCTATGTAGCCACGTTCAAAGAAAGAGAAAATTAAATAAGAAATAGCAAAATTTATACATGGAAATTGTGAATTCGACTATGGTAATAGAGTAATTAAAAAAGAACGAAAATTAAGTAAAATTTCAAGTACTTATGCATACACTTTAAGCACGAAAAAAGTTCATCACACTATGCACTTAATTAATTAGATAGTATGTGAGTCTGTAAGAGAAGTGTTGATGCACAAAATTAACAATTTTTAAAATTTTAAAAATGATTGACACACGAAATCTATCTTATATAAACAACAACAACATACCCAATGATATCCCACAAGTGGGGTCTAGAAAAGGTAAATTATACGCAGATCTTATCGCTAGTTATTTCCTAAAACGCTCAGTTCAAAATCCAAAAAAAAAAATTATAGCAATAAAGGAGACGAAATGTGCCATGCAGTTAGGAAATGTGGGGTTACGGGTTAGTTATTCCGAATAACTTATCCGCAGCCCAATTTAAATTTAATTTAAAATTTTAATAATAAATTTGAATTTTTCAATTTTCAATTTTTGTGCAACCAATTTAAAAAATTAAAAATAGTATATAATAATCCTATTAAAAACTGAATAATTCACCTGCTTATTAAAAACTGCTTTTAAATTATTCTAGATATAAAATAGTAATTTAGTATGTAATCCTATTATACATGTAATTAATTTTAATTCTTTAATAAATTTATTTTTATGGTGCTGATATTTAGACACTTCACTTCTATTTTATATATATTTTTAATGAAACTAAAACGAATAATAAAATTAGTTAGTTTTCTAATATTTTAAGTATATCAGTTTACTTACAAACTTTAATTGAAGAATTCATTTTAATCTAAATTTTTAAAAATTCATTTTAATCTAAATTTTTAAAAATTTATTTAGAATTGGACGTGTAATGGACTTTTGTAACTGCCGAATAAGCTGGTTACGTTTTTTATTTTTAAAATTTAAATAAAGATTATTTCAATTTTTGGAAACTGTAACTTTTAAAATCATAAAAAAAAATTATTTTTTTGTGGTGCTTAAATTGATATCAATTTTTAATGTTTTAAAATTTACAAATTTACGTATATAATTGCATTTAAATTTACGAATAGGATATACATCGAAACATAGATTAGAAAAATATTTTTTAAAAAAAAAATTGTGGGAAGGTATCAGATTTTATATTAAATATTTCATTTTTTTTATTGTTATAAAGAATGAGTAGAAGTGACAAGTTAGTTTCAATATTTATTATAAAAAAATCTAATATATTCCTACAACAAAAA
Organism: Solanum ossicruentum; assembly: GCA_025774065.1. Lineage (NCBI taxonomy): Eukaryota > Viridiplantae > Streptophyta > Magnoliopsida > Solanales > Solanaceae > Solanum > Solanum ossicruentum. The sequence continues at coordinate 19,933,648 of JAOTQR010000002.1, read as the reverse complement.
GAATCCTAAATATGCTTGTTTCAAATTTTATTATTTATATGAAGAATTAATGTTAATAATCTGTATTTTTTTTGTTATAAGGAATTGTCAAAAAAAAAATAGTTGTATAAATTAAATTTATAAGTATTAAAATTGTAAATTTAGTTAATTAGTACCTAACTTAACTAAATTAACTTATAATCAACACATGTCTTGATCCTAATCTGCCACTTGACATGATCCTACGCTAAATTTTCTTCCTTTTAATAATATATAGATATAGATAACACTTGTAATCTCTTAATTATTGACAAATTATAATTTTAACTCTTATGATAACACTACTAAGCTTTTCTGCGTTAAAAATAGTTTAAGAAGTGCAGTGTCCATCAAAGGGCATTTGGTCTAGTGGTATGATTCTCGCTTAGGGTGCGAGAGGTCCCGAGTTCAATTCTCGGAATGCCCCTTTCTTTTTCTCTTTTTTTTCCGACTTATACGGATGCGGGATGCTCGCACATATTAAATGATTTTTTTTTAACACAAATATAGAATCTAAATAAAAACTCATGTTGTGAACATAAAAGTGTTTTTTTTTTTTTTGCATAAATTACTCATGCACGTATTACATTAAAATTTCTCACAAAATACTAAGAGGAACCTTTACTAGCCAGTTCTTGAAAGCCAACATCGTCAATGACCCAAAATCTCATACTCAATTTACGTGACATAATTTTATTGGACACCTAGTTTAAGAAAGAAGGAAAGATTCTGTTACTTTTACAATAAGTGTCAAGGGAGACCTATAAGAGTATCAAATGAACAAAGTCCAATATGGCATCAAAGAAGTATATGACAATTGTCCAAGCTTTTTGGAAAAGTAAGAGTAGATTTCATTCATTAAGCATCCAGAAGATGCAAAAAGACTACATAAACACCAGCTTCTGTACAATTTCAGATGACCCCAAGGAAAATCCAAAAGAGAGTCAATAATATTTACAGTAGTTCGTCTGCTCCAAGCAAAACAAATCCATCAAAATTCTAGCCTTCAAGAAAATAAACTGGAGTTGAAATTCCATTAGAGTAGCATCGATCTCTTTCTTTCCGAATGCACCACATGATCACTGCAGGATCCCTTTTCCAACTATCCATTTTGTTCAAGCTTCTTTCAGTACCACATTTGTCCGGTTTTACTAAGAAGCCCGGGAGAGTATCATGTTGTAGCACCATTCTTAATCTTCCGTTGCAGTTTGTGATTGCGATGGTGATTGTGATAATTTGTTTGCTTGAGGGGGAGGATCACTAGTGGTAGCACCATGCAATCCTCGAATTATCATTGGCAAAATGCTCTGGCCTGATCCAAAATATGCAGCCAGTCTTGAAAGGTCTGGAATTACCAAAATTGTAGGTACAACAGACTGCCACAACATCACACAGAGTTGATCATCAAACTTCAACACTGACTTCAATGTTCTGCAAGAATATGACTAGGTTTCAAGGCGACCAAGAGTCTTTGACCTAGGAACCAAGTTCAATATAACATAGGAGGTGTTTGGATTGGCTTTTTAAAACTGACTTATAAGCTAAAAGCCAAAAGTCCATAAGTTAGGAACACCCAACATTTGGCTTTTGGCTTTTTCCTTTACTTTTTCAGCCTATAAAAGTGCTTTTAAGCTAAGTTGCTCCGACTCTCCAAAAACATTGCCGCACCCATGTCGAATCCTTTAGAAATACAATATTTTTGGAGGATCCAACATGCACCTGTTGACATTTTTGAAGAGTCCGAGCAACATAGCTTTTTAAGCCCTTTTGGTTCCCAAACACTTTCAAAACACAAAAATAACTTAAAAGACAAAAGTCACTTGAAATAAGCCAATCCAAACACCCAAATAGTGGAGAAGAACTTCTGTTGTTCGGATATTACAAAAGGAACAAAATAATCTAACGGTAGATGATCCAAATAGAGTCCACTCCAGCATCCAAATTTTTGGTATAAGGAAATTGGGCAGATAAACTGGGAAAGAAATAAGTGCTCCACAATCTAGGCAAGTCAAGAAGAGTTAAAAACTAAAACATAGTACTCAAACTGTAGCAACCCACTCTTGGAGAGGTTAACATTTTACGGTTTCTCATAGACTAAGTTAAAGCCAAGCATCAGACCTCACAATAGTTTTTTCACTCAGCCACTATATAGCAGCATGGTTATATAAAAATAAAGATCTCCCTTTTTACTTCATGATTGTGATCAATATCTCTTCAAAGACGCAAATGATTCAAATAGAAATTCACTACCTCCAGTAAGCAAATTGAATAACGGATTTAAATGCTCAATGTCAAATTAAGATTTTCTCTTGGATGCTCACTACATCTGCACATCATGTTCTGAACCTAGACCTAACAATTAACATAAACCGTAAAAGAGAGAGAGAGACAGAGAAGCTGCAACAAATGTCACTTGGCAAAGAAAAATATCAGGCAGTTGTATATAAATGGTAGCTATTTGATACGCTTAATAAAAGCATTTACATCAGCTTCAGTGCATACATTATTTAGAAAACTCTGAGATAATATTGAGGCTAACTCATACTCAGAAACCAAGGTGTCCAAAAATTAACTGACAAATAAGAATTTTGATGAAAACATCGATAGGCCAGGGAAAAAACAGAAGCTAAAAAGAAAGCAACTTAGCGAAACAAAAACATAAATTGATAGAAGATAATTGACTAATACAATGATCAATTACGTCAGAAATAAAATGCATCTATGTTTATAATCAGTGATTCATATGAATATCACAATGCAATATAGCACTTAAGTAATTTTGTGAGGAGAAGGCAATGAAAATAAATAAGCCCTTTTTCCTTCTCTTTTCTCTGGAAAACACCAAATATTATCCACATTCAGTACAAATGTTGAAACTCATCTCTTGAGATACAGTTCAACCTCATAGCAATGAAATAAAAGGAGGAGGAAATCAAGAAAATACCTCTTATCTATGTTTGTTAAACCCCTTACATCCCTAGTTTTGCCAACAAAGATTTCTTCTACCCTCCTGCATGATCTCAAATGCAAGCTTATATCTTTCTAAAGAAGCTGTTCCTGCCTCAATGTAATTCTTTGCTTCTTCTCTTAAGCTCCACAACATCAATGCTTTATAATCTTGAGAAGCACCCCCTGAATCTACATCACGTAGTATACCATATTTTGCATCCTTCGTCCAACGATGTAGGATATAGCGAGATGGAAGCTCCCTTATGTTCATGATCTGAAAAACTTTCAAGGCATGTCTACACAGCACACCTTCAAACTCAAACATTTTACAACTGCAACTGATGTTAAGATTGGAGGCATTAAAGGCTACTGTATTCCTCTCATCTCCATTCCCACACTTCTGCACCAAATACCTACTAATGGCACCTTCAACGTTTATCTTAATTCCAACATAGCTATAGCACTCCAAAAGCTCTTTCTGAAACACTTTGAACATGGTAATAGTGTAAAGCCTTCTACACTGGTCCTCTATAGGGTCCTTCGTCTGCAGAACTGCTTGCAAATTGAATGAGTTAAAATCCTCTTTTCTTTCCTCTTCACGGCAATGCTCAAGAGCTTTTTCATACCGTATAAGAAATTCACTAAGTGGTGCTTGAGATGTCAATATGGTGCCAAAATATGATTTCAAGCCTCCGTCCATTGGAATGCCAGCAAAGAATGTGCCTTTAATATATAATGGCACCCAACTCTTACGCATCCTATACGTCTCCTTTAACCATGTGTTCTCTCTCAAATTATATTTGTTAATAAGCACAGTCCATGCTGCTTCAAACTCATTAGCCGTCTGGCTCTGGAAAATGCAAGTTTCATATTCATACTTAAATTCAGGATTCATCGAGAGCAATGCACCCATGTTTTCCTGCTCCTTAGCTGCCACTTGCCATGCAGAAAACCGATGATGTGTTCCAGGGAAAACTTGAGCAATTGATTGTTGGATGTCCCTGTCCAGATCAGCGACTATAGAGACAGGACGATGCCCTGACATTGCCCGAAGCCATGCTTGAAACACCCAAGTAAATGACTCTTCAGACTCTTCAGCAATTAAGGCACAACCAAGAAGTACTGGTTGCCTGTGGTGATTAACCCCAATGAATGAAGCAAGAGGCACCGAGTAATGACCCCTTCTATAGGTCGTATCAAAAACAATTGCATCCCCAAACTGAGTGCAAGAAAATCTAGACCGGGAGTCAGCCCAAAATACACTCATGGCTCTACCCTTATGCATTTCCACAGCATAGAAAAATCCCATATCTTCTGCTTGTTGAGCCTGAAAATAATCAAAAAGCTCATTGTACCAATCACTTCCAATTTTACTCTCCCTGGATCTTGTGACAAGGCTAAAGCCTCCATTTGTTTCAACTAGATCCATATTTTCCAACCCATTCCTTAATTCTTCTTTAAATCCTTTCGAAGACACTCTCTCACTAGCATCAATGGGAGGTCCAAGCTCATGATTATGTTCATTTTGAAAGCGATCAACCACCCACCTCCCTGATTCTTGTCTCTGTATCCTCATGTACGCTCCACAACCCACTCTCGATGGATGCTGATGCCCTTCTTTGGAGCAAACAAATCTCCGCGAGGTAATAGACCCATCATTCTTCGAACGAAATAGCTGACCAATCCTAACCTTAAACCCAGTATTAGCAGCATGAGTATGATAAAATTCATATGCTTCACCAGCAGAAACAAATTCCAACCCCTTATATGGTTCACCTCTAGTTTCTCCATTAACTTTTTCCCTTTTAAGACGCTTAAAGTCAAGAATCCCAGATGGGCCATCCTCATCGAGTGATCTAAGCCCTGTCCTAGTTGATACAACAAAAGATGACTTCGATTTCGGCGTTGGGGTAACAATTTTTCTTTGAATTCGAGATGGACAAATCTCACCTGGGTGCTCAAGCTCATGATTGTGTTCCTTCTTAATATTAGCGAGAACCCATTTCCCAGAATCAAGTCTTTGTACTCTTATGAACGCTGGACATCCCGTTCGTGAAGTAGTCTGAAACCCCTCTTTGGAACAAACGAATCTCCGGGAAACAACAGACCCATCAATTCGGGAACGATAGAGCTGACCAATTCGAATCCTGAATCCAATTTTCGTTGCATAGACATTGTAAAACTCCTGTGCATCTTCGGCTGAATCAAACTCTAACCCCACATTCGGTTCAAGCCTTGACTCTCGTTCTTCTTCATCATCTCGATGGTTGCCATTATTCTTCACAATAGTAGCTATACCTAATCCTGCTGCAGGTTTTGCTTTAACAGTCATCGTATCATCTCTCTCTTCTCTACTCATATCAATAGCTATTGCATATCGATAAGACGGTCGAAGGTCGACGGACGACCGGCGGCGACGGCGGCGGAGGCGGAAAGATTTGGACTTTGAAGAGAGGGGTTTTTGTCCTCTATGGAGTATATTTTTTTTATTAGTACATGAATTCGGACATAAACTTTTAAAATAAAATTTACTATAGTATATATTTAGAAAATTATATAAATTAGTATATATTTAGAAAATTATATAAATTATAACCTAAAATAAAAACATAGAAATTACATAAATCACAGGTTAAAATTAAAAAAAAGTATTTGACAAATCAAAATACTAACTCAATTGAAATGGAGGGAGTACACTATCCCTTATAAACTTTTGTTGATTTTACAATTTTATTTTGTGATTTCGTTCATTCATATGCGACGATCTTTCTCATTATTATTTATCGTTTTTTCTTTCTTCCCGAATATGAGTAAAATGAAAGGAGGTCAGAAAGATAGGCGGATGATTTGACTATAGTATAGGTCGAAGTTTTTGTGACCACTAAGCAACAGATCTCCCCTTATTTTTTCTTCGAGGATGACTTCTTGCATACTTAAGCTCAAAGAGGTGAGATTGTTTGAGTTGAATCAGTTGATTGTGGTCCTATATGATCTGGTGATTTATTCATTGATGAAAGAAATTTGTTTTGTCAATGAGCGTAATTGTGTGATTTGCGAGTTATATATATAATGGAATGAAATTAATGTGCATATGAACGGTAGTGATTGTAATTTCGATTTCTAAAATAAAATATTTTTTACTTTAGTTTTTAATTTTCTTTCAATAAGATGATATTTATATTATTTTATTATTTATCTTGTTGGAGATAAGAAATGATGTTGGATGGAATTAAAAGTTAACTTCTAATGAAAAGAAAAATATATTTTTACGCGTTCACTTTTTTAAGATTTTTATTGGTACGTCGATCTATTTGATTTTCTCTGTGAATTTTATATTTTCGCTTCCTAAAAAATGTCAAGCTTATTGGATGAATCGCATATGCAATAAACTTCTTCCTTTATAAAAATTACTAAAAAACTTCTTTTTTAATGAATAATATCAATTTTAAAGCTTGATATTGAGAGTGATAAAGGAAAACTCATTTAGGATAAAAGATTATGTTGTTTCAATTCTTTCTGAAGATGAAGAGAGAGGATATGCTGAAGCTTTTCGGTCTTTGAAATTAGGTTAAATGCTAAGAAAAAGATTTTACTTCGCAGATCTATCACCGCAAATGATTTTGTTAAGAAAAATTATATGAATATACCCCCTATCATTAACCTTCTACTGTTGATCATTCGAATGAACAAATGTATATTATTGTAAAAAATTAAAAAATAAAAAATAAAATAATTGGTTATTAGGCGTTTGTTAATGAGTATCATATAGTTCTAATAAAGTAGAATCATCGGCACAAGGCAATTTATGACAGTATTGGCGCCTACAACAATTCCTCTGGAGCCACCCCCAATTTTGGAACCTACAGGTTCTGAAAATCTATCTTTGGAGAAGCTTACCTATCTTTAGTTACAACACTTGTTACTTAAAAGCCTTTGTGTATAGCTTCTACTTCTACAACTATAACAGGGTTATCCTAATCACCACCTCCTTCAATCAGATAGTTCTAGCTCTTTCTTTAAAAAGAAAAGATGATTCCATGGATCGAGTTTTTTTTCATGTAGTGAAGCACTAAAAACTCTTTAAAGCATTTTCGAAGTTCAGGTATTGGAAACAACACGCAGGGAGAAATAAAACTTTTATATGATAATCCCAAGAGCCGGTTGAAATAATAAAAGCACTATAATCATAAGTGAGATAACAATCATAAGTGAGATAACAATCATTCAACCAATTGACTTTATCCTTTCGTCACCGACATAGAAGAGAAAGAGAGAGCATTCTCCAAGCCAAGAATAGTCTCAAACAAAAGATGCACAAGTTAATCAATCAAATAAATTTTATTTGATTTATTATTCTCTTCTGAGTTATTTTTAAAAAAATGAATATTAAACTGTACCAATCAATCATACTTTTCTTATATTCTTTAATATATAATTTTTATTTTAATGTATTAAAATAATTTTATCTAATTTAATTTTAAAAATTAATCGAACCGATTTTGGAAAGTGCACATGAGAACAAATATTAAATGACAGTATAAAAATTAATTTCACATACTATTTGTTTTTCCCTTTAAATAGAATAAAATAAATTTAAACCCAAAATAAACCCCTTGTACTCCTTTTTTTCTTCCAAAAAAATAAGGAGGTAAAGAAAAAACTAAAAATAAAACTCCAGTCTGTATTTTGAAGAGTGCCTGCAAAGTGAAATTCCTTGATCGGAGAAAATTCTGAGGAAGAAGAAGCAGCAGCAGAATGAGTGTAATCGATATTCTCACACGGGTAGACACGATCTGCAAGAAATACGAGAAGTACGACATCGACAAGCAGAAAGATTCAAACTTTGCCGGCGATGACGCCTTTGCTCGTCTCTATTCTTCAGTTGAATCAGACATCGAAACTGCTCTTCAGGTTAAACTTTTTAACTTTTTTTTGTGTGGGGTGTGTGTGTTTTAGGGTTTAGTTTCGGATAAATGAGGATTTGAAGATCTTTTTTTGCGTTTACAGAAAGCGGAAACAGCTGCTAATGAGAAAAATAGGGCAACTGTTGTGGCGATCAATGCTGAGATTCGAAGAACTAAAGCGAGGTTACTTGAGGAGGTTCCGAAATTGCAGAGGTTGGCTGTGAGAAAGGTATGGTTCAGTTTTGACTTTTTGTTCGAAGCTGATTTGGTTGTGTAATTATGTTGAAGTTAGCTGATGGGTTGTATTGTACTTTGATCTTTTTGCTGTTCTGTTTAAGTCTTTAGGGGTTATGGTTAATTTGTTTTTTCGGCCCTGGATTTTGATGAAAAGTGAGTGTAAAGAAAGATCTGGGAGGGATGGGGTGAAAAGTGAGATTAAAGAAAGATCTGTGATGAATTTATAAAGAGAATGGAGATGTAGGATTCACGTAGTTGATTGATTTACAGTGATATAGTGTATTGTAATCACATAGGTCATTTGGTTTGTCGAGGGGATGTGTGCTGATGTGTACTAATTGAGAACGGGAGCTTTGCATGGGAGGGTGTCATCTATTATGCGGGAAGTCGTGTAACTATTAGCACATTGTCTTGGATATTCGTTTCTCCCCTTTTAATGTTTCAAGAATACAATAGATGGTCCTTACCAAAAAAGAGCATTGGATAGCAGCAGGGAGTTTGATCGGCTGTATGAGCACCAGGTTTTAATGCAAAGCATTACCATTCTATTTTACGAAACAAAAGTCCAATAAGTTATAGGATTTAGTTCTCCTATCTTAGTTAGCAACTAAATGTTCAATAATTTGGATCCCCATAGTTACTTGAAATGGAAAAGCCCGCAGAACTCAAGGAATATGACACAAGAAGCGATTGGGCGTATTGATGTGTCAATTACCATTTAGCTAATACTCCCCAATTTTCCTTCCTATTAGCTTGATGTCCTTACGTTTAATGTTGTTTTGCAAGTGAGAGACATGACTACCTTCCAAAGTTGCATTCTTTGTTTGACTTTTGGAGTGATATACTTAAAAGTTACTTTATACCATGTTAAACATCACTAAATCAAAATTTGGCTGTCCAGTAGGTAAGAAAAATAGAAAGTCACCACATCATACTTGAATCTTAGCAATTCAGATTCTGGAAACCCTGTCACTTGTTGATGCCAATCATGTTCATGTACTGCTTCCCTTTTTTGGATTTTGTTAAAATACTTTGTTAAGCCTAGAAAATAAGGTTGTTCATTCAGTTAGCTTTCGATAGTTATATTAACTTACACTATAGTTTGGTTCCTCAATTTGGGTTTGCTTTAGTTATTTTAATTTGGTCTTTTGGTTAGTGGGATTTTTATATAGGTTAGGATTCAACAGTTTACAAACAAAAAATGTAATTGGTCATGTTGTTTTCCTTCAGTTTTAAGGAAGAGAATTATATCTATGTGTGTGAGAGAGAGAGAGATAAAAAGGGAGTTGTGGGGGTCGGGGGTGGGGGGAGAAGATGTTGCATTGGGCTGTTAGCTCGGCATTTGCAGTTTGAGAGAGTTGAAATTCCAAGAACAATCTGAGAGAAGGCCATCAAGCTTATGAGAACAAGAGTTTTAGGGAGTGGGAGAGTTTGAGAGATGAAGAGGGCTGAGAGAAGAATGGAAGTAGAGCACAAACCCAGTTTCTCAGAAGAGTGAGAAAACTCTAGTATTGCACAACCCTATTACAAAAGAAAAACTTTTGGAAAGAAAACAAGTGGGGTCCTTTCGATTATTGTTTTTTCCTTTTTATGTTTTCCTTGGTTAGATTGAAGCAACATAAATATTTGCACATACAATTATATAGCTTTCATGGGATTTTGTATTTTTACTTAAAATCAAAATTTTCTGATTTCATATCCATGCTACATAAAAGTTAACTGAAGAAAATTATGAAGATATTTGTTGACTAAAGATTACTAGGAAGATGTAGAGCCAAGTGACTTGAGTATGGGAATGTGCGTGATTAAGTGCCAAACCACTGGATTCGGAGGTTTTGAATCAATGAATGTTCCATCAGATTGAGGGATTAATAGTTTGAGCGCTTCCATTTGTTTATCCAAAAATAAATATAATAGAGGTGTGAATGCAACCCCTCCCAAAATAAACTCAAAGGCTTTTTATTGTATTTGAGTACTTGACCAGAAAAGTTTTGCGACTCATCTGGAAATGGTTGGGGTAGACATTACCAAAATGAGGTTGTGGATCTTGATGCTCTGATGATCTAGCCTCATACATGTTTCTCAACCTAGTCATTTCAGCACATTCTGTTTGTAGCGTAAAGAAGGACCAAGGGGTTTACTTGCCGTATTCAACCTCTACTTATTAATGTTAGAGCATTTGTCTTTATGTGTCTATGTACTTGTATTGTATCATTACAAGTGGGTATCTGCCTCAGTTTTGACCGGCGTGTCTGAATTATTAACCTTGATTTGCAAAACTGGCAATAGCTGCTTGCTTCATTCATAGAGTAAACGAGGACTCAAGGGCAAAGAGAAACTAATATGGCTTAGAATTCCTTGGTTGTTGATACTATGAACGCCGTTCATTCTCTTTTAAGATACTTCATAACTAATATCTCTTGCAGTGTTCACTACTTTTTTAGTGCTCTCCCTTGGGCCTCCCCAGCAAAAGAGTGAATCTGGTTTTTATGGTAATCTGTAGGACTAAATAATTGCCTTGTTACTAAGAGCTCTCAATTTCAGGTCAAAGGTCTTTCGGGTGAAGAACTTGCTGCCCGTAATGACTTGGTTCTTGCACTACCAGATAGAATAAATGCCATACCAGATGGCTCTGCAGCTCCACCCAAACAATCTGGAGGATGGAGAGCTTCAGGTTCTCGCACGGAAATTAAATTTGATTCAGGTGATTGATAATTTCAGCCATTTGACTGATCTTCCTGTAAGTTGTTCTCTGCTATGTTTATTTAGTGTTGTCAACTACAAAAAGTGCCCAAGGTAAGCTGAGGCTCTAAGTGTATCACAATTAAAGAATGAACTACTGAAAAAAAAAAGAGGATGCAATGAAGAAAAAATAGAAGTATATATGTAATGCAAGAAACATATACTTACAAACGCACAAAAAATAATTTAAAAAGCTACAAATATATTTTGTAAAAACATGTAGATTAAGTTCAAAATCCAACTTAATATTTTGTTAAATGCAAAGATGCAGTTTTAAGTTCAGTTTCAAAAAATAGATGCAGTTTTAAGGTTTCTAATGCAACTTAACTGACTAGTTATACTACAAAAAAAATTGGAATTAGCTGCGAACTCCATCGCTAATTTTCTTGTAGGTAATGATAGTCCATTGCTAAATAGGATTACTAATGGACTTGGTTGTTTAGCTACATAATTTCACTGTCACTAGTTCCTGTTTTTTTAAGTAGTATTTTCCGTCTCCTAAGAACATATTCACTACTACATTACTTTAAAAAGTAATGTATCTCTTTTTGAGTTATATTATTGTTCAGTGCCACCCTTTTCAAGATAATCCCTATTGCCAATAAGGCACATACCTGTGCTAAAGCGCTCGCTGAACTAGGCGAACCACCTAATCTGAGCTTCCGGGTTTAAGTGCGACTAAAATGAGCCTTTAACAATACAATTTATGAAAGAAAAGAATTCATTCTTGTAGGCTGCAGTTGCTTGTTAGATTACTTACAGAGTGTGCTTTGTTTACAGATGGACAATTTGACAATGAATATTTTCAACAAACTGAAGAGTCAAGTCAATTCAGGCAAGAGTACGAAATGCGAAAAATGAGACAGGCATGTGCTTTTTGGATAGTTTATCATGAAATTCAACTCTGTTGAGGTTATGTTTACACTTCTTGCTGCTTCCTGGACTATGTTTAAGATTTAGTTTGCATGTCACACAGGATCAAGGTTTGGATGTCATAGCAGAAGGATTGGATACTTTGAAAAACATGGCCAGCGATATGAATGAGGTTTGCTGTATTTATGGTTTCTATTTTGTATCATTCCAATTGACATAAAGCACTAAAGAAACGATGCAATGCATACAGGAATTGGATAGACAAGTTCCTCTGATGGATGAGATTGACACAAAGGTTGGTAACTTAATTGGCTTACGTAATACTTGATATGGAAAGAGTCATAGCTAAAGAATTGATGTGGTTCGTCTTCTCAATAGGTGGATAGAGCAACCTCGGACTTGAAGAATACCAACGTTAGGCTTAAGCATACAGTTAACCAGGTAAACTGAATTGCATTTGTCTTCAGTTGCACTAAGTGATCTACAGACAAGGATTACTCATGAGCTTTGTTTTCCAGCTGAGATCTAGTCGCAATTTTTGCATCGATATCATTTTGTTGTGCATCATTCTTGGAATTGCAGCATATTTGTACAAGTGAGTTTTCTGATCATGTCTTGTCCATCATCCGGTTTCATAGTTTCGACCATGTTGATATCCTAGCTAACTGGGTGCCTCTCGTCAAATGCAGTGTCTTGAAGAAGTAAAACTCTGCTAAAGTGCCTGTTGGATCGACTTGTATGTTGGCCTTCACGATCCATTTTAGTTTTTTCTCTTTTGTGTGTGTGCATGTAAAACAAGTTATTATTGGTGATTAAGCCTAGCATTTGTATTCTACTTGCTTGTGTGTTCTATTAATTCGACATTGTCATGAAGTTGTTGTTTTCTATCTCCAAACAATGATTGTTTATTTTACAGTGAACGAAATTATCATTTTTTTCATGTTGCCAAGTCTTCTTACATGTCACTGTAAGACGTTGTGTCCTAAAGCTCACCTTTTTCAATTCATAACTAAAAGAATTTGCAAAAAAAAATTTCCCCCCGTATGGTTAAATACATTTATTATTATCATCATCATCAACATTACTCCAATGTCTCAAAGGCTCCTACTCATTGCGGGGTAAGAGGGGGTCAGATGTACGTAGCCTGATGCTTATGTTTAAAAACATAGTGCGACATTTATTAATTATGATGTACGCAAACTTTATATGTGGCTCTTCGATTTATGTTTGTACTTGGCAACCTTTCATGAGAGAATCATATAAAGCTTATAAAAAAGGATTGTGGATAAAATTACGATAGATGATCATTCAGTCAAAATAATTATAAAAAAATAGTCATTTGTTGTATATGCATGTGTAGTCAATGTATATTTCATGTATAGTGGAACTATATCCAATTTTTGAGTGTAGTATAGTCGGTATATATTTTTTATCGCTTTTGGCAAGTTATATTGTATAGTCACTGTATATTTTGATGATTTTTGACTTCTTTTACTTTGATCAAACATGACTATATTTGTTGTAAATAAACTAGTTTGTTGTAGATATTATTCCATATTTTAATTCTTAGATTTGTACATATATCTTGTATTTATGTTAAAAAACAACAAGCCCGTCTAGCTCAGTTGGTAGAGCGCAAGGCTCTTAACCTTGTGGTCGTGGGTTCGAGCCCCACGGTGGGCGTTTAGTGGCATTTATTTTGATCTTCTTTTTGGAGTAGGATACAATGGAAGAAAATATTTATATAAATTTACAGTATATTATTATTATACTTATTATTAGGGATTATTTCATAGATTTATATTTGATTTGATGACACATTTTTTTGGTAATTGTGATGAAAGTTTTTGCACAGAGTTGTTTGGGGTGTATTTCAGTTTAGTTAATCAAATAGAAAGGTATTTTTAAGACTGTCCATAGCACAGAATTAACAACTTGCTCCAAATTTAGAAGTGTTTTCAATCCTTCTCTCACAATCGTTTGGACCGAATCATTAAAACCCTTAGTAAACATTGCAAGTAGTATATCAATCATATTGATATGATCAAAACTTTTTACGATTGAAGCTTAAATTAAACTTATGAAATTTGCTTTTTATGAAATCTAACTTCGAAAATGATCTTATTTTAACTAACTTTTATTTTTAAAGTACAAATGAAATCTAGTAATGTATTTTGGAGTTTATAGTAGCATTGGATCCTATAGAGTTATAGCAAGACAACCCCATGTGTTGGTTAGTCCCAAAAAAAAGTGAGAGATGTTTGGCTTTTGGGGAACGTGCATTGTGTTTAGTCACTGTTTTATGTAAATTCAAAAAAGATATCTGCCTTTTTATTAAAAAAATAAAAATAAAAATAAAGAAATGGATGAATTAGGGGGGAAAAAACAAACAAAGTTGAGTATTAAAAAATATATATATTAAAAAATAATTCTAAGGTGAGAAGCGCTTGAAGTCGATGAAAAATTATGAGTGAGCAACGAAATTGATTTCAATAGCTATGAAGCATTTTATTTCTCAAAATAGAATTTTTCGCGTGAATCTCCCTATTGAATAACCTATTAAATCTCCCATATATGAGCTTTAGAGTCCTTATTTTATACAAACAAACTTTTGAGATTAAGTTAAATCAGATGTTACATATATATATATAAAATTTAATATCATAACCAAACTCATCCCAAATATGCTTCATTATTCTTGATCCACACATCTAACTTCTAGTCCTGAGCGTTACGAGAAAACCACTTTAAAAAAATAAAGAAGAGAAAATGAAGTAGCCATGGCAAATTGTTATTGGAATTTGTCTCCTCCTTACTTGAATTCTTTCTAATAAGTAGGATTATTGTACTTTGCTAGTTTTGATCATAGATTCTTAAATATTTATAGAAAGGATCAAGATTTGGATAAGGTATGGACTAAAGTTTCAATATGAATTTGGCTTTTGAAAATATATTTCACTTTAAAAGAAAAATGAAATAAAAGATTGAAAATGTGCATTTAAATTAGTGTTTGCTTGAATTTTTGGGACGAGCTATGTTTATGGTCCCCATAATAATAATAATAATAATAATAATAATAATAATAATAATAATAATAATAATAATAATAATAATAACAACGTTGATATTTTGAATTCAATCATGCAAGTATATATTAGATAAGAAAAGGAATAATTATGAGTCTGAATTTAGACATCTCCTTTAGAAAATATGTTATCCCCTATATTCAAAATGGTAAATCAGAAACAATTAAAAAAATGAAAAGGCAGAAACATTTGAATTCATAAAATTCATTGCGTCTCCTTATATAATTTAATTATCTCACTGTATTCGAGATTGTGGATTATTACCTTCTAGAAAAAAATAAATAAACTATTAAAGAAATAGTGGTATCTCAAAGTTCAATAAGTTCAAAGAACTCAAAAATAAGCAACGAAATCATATATAAACTCTACTTTAATTGGTTTGTAAAAATGCATGCAGAAAAAGGAGAAAGTTCGATACAGAAAATTGAGAGGAAGTCTCTCTATTTATAACTATCAATGGGTGTGAACTCACCTATTCAGAACCGACTTATCTGTTCAAAATAGACATGGTGTTTTTTGAAAAAAGAAACGTTTGTTCAGAAGGAACAGATACTTTCCAAATAATCTCGTGAAATTAATTAGCTAACTTAAATTAGTTCTATAAATTTAATTAATCATTTTTATAGACTAATTAATCGATAATATTGGAAATAGTAAATCTGAAAACGGTAAATAAATTTTGACTAAAAAACTATCAATAAACTGCGTCATTTGTCAAAATCGGAGCCTAAGTTGAGGTCGAGCCAACCGATAAGAAGTATTTTCTAATATAAATACAAAATTTTTCCTTTATTCTACTAGTGAGGGAGAAATGACTTTTTATTTTTCCTTAAGTTGGTTTCTTTATATTTTTCAATCCTCATTTTTTAATTCACACCTTATTAAACTCGATAAAATATATGTATAAAGTTTACAAATAATGTATACTTTATACTAAATGTACATCTACTATGCATATCTATATACATAATATATGTTGATAAACTAATTGGCCAAATTGTATAGATCCTCACAATTATTTATTTCAAATCTGGTATAATTATGCAGCAAGAAAATAGAAAATTTGCCAACTAGCAAGCCAGAAAAAGCAAGTGATGACAAATTTAAAAGAAGTTATTTTCAAAAGGGCTATCATCATATATATATATAAATGAAAAAAATAGTATTTTGAAAATGATAGCTAACAAATTTGATTCTTTTTATGTTTGTTATTGTAATTGCTTCCTTCTAAACTGTGTGTACATGAATTTAGGATTTCTTCTCATTATGTGACGTAGCAGTTAGTCAATACAATTTTCGACGCTCATTATGGATCATCCGAAAACAGTCGCTCTATATTTTTAAACATAGGGGTCAGGCTGTCTGCATCCGACTCCCCCTTACCCCGCAATGGGCGAGAGCCTTTGAGGCACTGGGATAATGTTGTTGTTGTTCTCATTCTGTTCTTTCTCGTGTTCCAACTTTGTGTAGATGAAAAAATGTCTTTTAATTAATTCATCAATCCATGTCTATGCTCACATTCGATCGATTTGAGTTCACGTTATGTATAATCCATAAAAGAATAATTGATCTTTATTCAAAAATTCTTTATTTTCAAATTTTGAATATCAATTAGTCGGAATTGAATTATCTAATATCAATTTCAAATTATAACTTAAAAATAAGTATTTTTAATATTTTCTGCTCGGCTATTTAAAATACCATTATTAATAGTATTAGTCATAAATATTATTATATCTCCAAAAAAATCATTAAGATTATCTTTCATTAAATTATTCTCTAAATTGTTTAAAATTATCCTTGTTATAATTCAGACCTTTTAGATTATTTATTTCTATAAGAAAATATGTTGGGTAATGTCAAAATTTAGCCTGTGGCAAGGTCAACGAAAGGATTGAGGTATCCTTAGTTAAAGTTATGATCGATCGGACATGATGCTTGCATGATGGACTTAATTAAGAAACAAAACTATGTCATGATTGTAATGATAAGAGTTTGATCCTATCAAGTAGTATCAGAGTCAACGTCGATTCCCAAGAGCAATTTTTTATATGAGGCAGGTGTTAGAAGGGATTTGTTAAAAACGTCAACATTCTATCTATGCCAAAGTCCATGAAAGGGCTAAGATGGGTCAAATCGAACTTATAATTAAATATAATACTTATATGACAGATTTAATTAAGAAATAAAATCACGAAGTTGATTATCAACTTTAGCTATTAGCACAACGATAAAGAATTGATCCTCACGAAATAAAAATAAATAAACAAGAAATTTGAAGTATAACTTCATAATATGAATCGGGAATTAATTCAACTCAAAATAAAATTTAATTTAAAAATAGAAAATGAAAGAAAAATTAGAGTGTGGGAAGCCCCACACGGTGATTGTACAGTGACACACGTGACCCGAGGAGTATCACAGATTCACGGACTAGCCCTTGGGAATTGCAAAACAACAGAACTGGTCCCTTAATTTTTTTGAATCAGACACATGTGGGTCCAAATTCAATTAATTATTTTGTAATCATTTTATTCCTCATGTCTCAAGATTTGTATTGGAACAACTAATGAAAAGGTATCTAACTTTTTCTACTTTCACTTTCTCACTTTCAACCTCCAACTCCAAGGAAAAAAAAAAGAAGTAATTACTCCTTCTATCCAATTTACATGATTCATTTTTTTAAGTTAGTTTTAAAAAGAAGAACATATTTTTATATTTATTTTTTTTATCATTGTTTGTGGTATTTTTTTTATTGGTATAAAAAAGAATATTACTTATTTTAGTTGAAATAATTTAACTTTAAAATTTTTTATTTTATCTTTTATTGAAATGATAAACAATAACAATAACATACCTAGTGGAATCCCATAAATGAGATTTGGGAAGGATAAAATATATGCAGACATTACTATTACCTTATAAAGATACAGAGATTATTTTCAAAAAATGATAAATATTTAACAATGGTTTTAGACCACAAGTTTCAAAAGTCTTTATTTTTTTGGACCACAAGTTTTAAAAGTCTTCCTTTTTTGTTTAAACATCGTGTCAAATCAAAGAATGTCACTAAACAGAAGAAGTAATAATTTCATTTTAAAATTCTCAATTTATTTTTAATGAAATGATTTCTAGCCAATATCTATAAATTATTTTAGATTATAATTTCAAAAATTCTTATTTTTTCTTAAATTTCGTATCAAGTCAAATTAACTCATACATTAAGACAACGCATATAATTAAGAGTAATTTCTTCTTAGGCTTGCTAAACGTTGTAGTAAATCAAATCCCATCAATTCATATCTTCCCCCACCAACAACATTACCCCAATGCCTCAAAGGCTCCCGTCCATTGCGGGGTAAAGGGGGGTCGTATGTACGCAGCCTGACCCCTATGTTTAAAAACATAGTGCGATTGTTTCCGGATGACCCATGATGAGCGTCGAACGTTGCATTGACTAACTGCTACTTCACAATTGAAAGAAGCGCAAACAATTTAAAGAGTCATTTTGCTTTATTCCATTATACTTCAAAGCCAAAAAATAGTGAATTTTTGGCTCCATCCAAGATTGATGGAAACGTATCTTCCCCCACCCTTTCTTGATTATGATGGAATATTTCACTTTCATTTTTTATGTTTTATATGCTTTTCACGTAAGTTATCGTTTAGACTTCGATTTTTTTTTTAAATTTGTACCATTAAAATAATTTATTTTTTCAATATATTAAAAACTATTTCAATTATATATAATATACATAAAAGACTAAAATTGTCATAATTTTTATACATTAAAGAATATATTGATTATATATATGATAGACTATATATTAAGAACTTAAATGATCGATTTTTCATGCATACGCTAAAACTATTTCGACTACAAGATATCTACGTACAGAGGATTAAAATATTCCAAAAATAATTTCTCTTTAAATTAAACAAGTATGAAATAAAATAAATTATCGTTGGTGGCTACTTTGATAATAGGAATATTTTAGCTCGAAAGACTACAAATGACAGTTACAAGCAGCATACAGCCAATGCATATACAATATGGTAAGATATATATATGCAGTTAGTACAAATATATATATACCAATGAAATCTCACAACTGGAGTTTGAGGAGGGTAAAATGTACACAATCCTTATCATTATCTCATTAAAATAGAGAGACTATTGTTTTTGGAAGATCCTCGTCATAAATAATATCAAGTCCCAAAAGCAGAAGACACTAATTAATATGAAAAAAAATAAAGCAAGCAAATGATAATATATAAATACAATAAAAGTAACAAATATAAAACAAACAACAACAAAAATAACAAATATAAGATAGAGAATAAAATATAATAATAATAAAAGCAATATATTCATTGTAATTTTACAAGTAGAGTTTAAAGAGTATAATGTGTACACGCAACAATAAGTAAATTAATTAATTAATTAATTCTAGGGAAAAGGACTTAATATACACCTTGACTTTGCGATTTAGAGATGTTATACTCTTATTACAAAAGTAGCTTACATATATCCATATTGGCCAGTAATTTGATAAAAGATGATAACAAATATGTTATACTCCCCCGTCCATCTTTACTCATCTATTTTTAATTGTCCATTATATTATTTTGGGATGTACAACAATACTTACTCAGTTTATAAAATTAATAGATAATTTTACACTTAGTTTCTAATTCACTCTTATCATTAATTATAGTCATTTTCCAGTATATTTTCCAGGATATTTCAAAGGGTCAAACTAATAAGAAATAAGTAAAAATAAACTAAGAGAGTAATTAGTTAAACTACATTGATATCATAGAAATTTTTTACACTGTATAATTTAAATTTATAATTAAATAGAGAAAGAAATATAGGTGGGCCCAAGCTGCTAAATCTATGGCTGACTGACTTTGAAAAAATAAAAGGCAGAGATAAAGCTGAAAGGAGAGTTGTGTAGAAAAAGTGAGGAAAATATTCTCCTTAGCTCTCAACTTGGTTTATTTTATTTTATTTTTTTGGTATTTTCTTTTGAAACCAAACAAAAAAAAATTCCCAAGAAAACATTATATTTCTCTTGATGTGTTTTTAAGATTTAAACAACCTTGTGTTTTTCTTTGTGTTGTTGTGTTCTACTACTTATGTTTGTGTTCTTTTGGCACAATCTGAGAAAAGCTTGTGAGATTTGAATACTACCAAGGTTTTCTTAACTGTTTGTATTTGGAAAAAAAAAAGGTTTGTTTTGTAGCTTGGACACAAAACCAAATTAACAAAATGATGTCTGGAGATGTGTTTTCATTTCCTTCTTCTGTCAAAGCAGTACTTCCTCATCATCAAGAACTTCAAACAAACCCTAACCCTAAACCTAATACTTCTTCCAAGAAAAGAAGAAATCTTCCAGGAACACCAGGTATATTAATAATTATTGTTATATTTGTACACATAGCTTGATTTGCATGTATAGTCATGTAAGGTATAGGTTCAAGGATACATAAATCCTGTAAAATAGGAGCGAGGGGTTTATGAGATAACCATAACAAATACGTCAGATGGATATTAAGGGGTTAAATACTATGCTTTGATGAAGTCGTGTTTTGTAAGAACTCAGAATCTTGAATATATAAAGGTCAAATCTTGAATTCGTGTCTGTATAAAAGACATACTTCAATTTTTTTAGATTTTATTGTTTCTTTTTTTTTGAGTTTTTCTTTTTTCAACTTAATTTCTACAAGATGACTATAACATATGCGTTGAATGGATGTCGAGGGGTTAAATACTATGTTTTGATGAAGTCATGTTTTGTAAGAACTCACACTGTTGAACATATAATTAAAGGTCAAATCTTATGTGTATATATAAAAGACACATTAATTTTTAGATTTTATTGTTTGGCTTTTTGAGTTTTATTTTCTCTAAGTTAATTTCTACGAGATAATTATAATAGAAGTGTCAAATGGACTTCAAGGGGTTAAATACAATGTTTTGATGAAGTCATTTTTGTTAAGAACTCGGAATCTTGAACTTATAAATGTCAAATTTTGAATTTGTGTCTGAACTGCATGTGTATAAAAGACACTTTAATTTTTATATTTTATTGTTTGGTTTTTTGAGTTTTTTTTTTCAAGTTAATTTCTATGAGATAACTATAACAGATGCATTGAATGGATATCAAAGGGTTAAACACCATGTTTTGGTGAAGTCATATATTCGAATCTTGACCTCATAAAGGTTAAATCTTGGATCCGTTTCTGAACTACTGCATGTATATTTCTTGAAACACAGATCCAGATGCTGAAGTTATTGCACTTTCACCAAAATCACTTATGGAAACAAACAGATTCATATGTGAGATTTGCAACAAAGGTTTTCAAAGAGACCAAAATTTACAACTTCATAGAAGAGGACACAATCTTCCATGGAAGTTAAAGCAAAGGAACAAACTAGAACAAGTGAAGAAGAAAGTGTATATATGTCCAGAAAAGACATGTATTCATCACGATCCATCGCGTGCACTCGGAGACCTTACTGGTATAAAGAAACATTTTAGTAGAAAACATGGAGAGAAGAAGTGGAAATGTGAAAAGTGTTCAAAGAAATATGCAGTTCAATCAGATTGGAAAGCTCATAGTAAAACTTGTGGAACTAGAGAGTACAAATGTGACTGTGGCACAATCTTTTCCAGGTATTTTTTTAGTTTTAGTTTACATGTTTTTTGTTGGAGAATATTTGTTCCCAAGTACAATAAATGCTCATCCATTCATGGAAGTAAAATAAATACTCATACCCTCATACATATTAATACTTATTTCATTATTTGAAAATCATAGTTCCGCCCTCAAATGATTCTATTTTTGAAAGATCTTTCCTTGCTATAAAAAATAAATGTCCTAGTTAACTAGAATCATCTCGTTAGCTTTTAGAGCCATCTTGAGATCTTTGGTTTTACTCACATTCTTTTTTTCCCCAAATATCCACTTCACTCAAGAAAATGGTGAAAGTCCTTCGTTATTTCAATATTTAAACCAAAATAATGATTATTTACTCACAAAACATCAATTTTCTTTTTTTTAATGTGAAATGCACGACCAAACACAACTTCAAATTGATTCACATACTCGTTTTCGATTTCAACTTCAAATTAATGTATGCCTTTTTGATAACTTCAACAATCTTGCTACTATGTTTGATTTTTGAGACAAGGGTTTCCCGAAAACAACCTCTCTATCTCTAGTAAATAGTAGTAAGGTCCACATACATTTTCAGAAACTGTACTTATGGAATTGTATTGGGTATGTTATTGTTACTATTGGGATCTGAATTTAATTCTTGTACTGTGCAGAAAAGATAGTTTTATCACACACAGAGCTTTCTGTGATGCACTAGCTGAGGAGAGTTCAAGAATCACTTCAGTTGGGGCTAACAATTTGATCAACTTCCCAAATAATGCCACATTATTGAACCAACAACAATCAAATTTACATGGTGGATTCACAGGATTTAGACCAGATTTTGGTAGTTATTCAACTGGGAATAGCAATTCTCTTCATCATCAGCATCAAAAACCAAGATTATCACTTTGGTTAGATCAACAAGCAGCAGCAAATCAAAATACTCCTCTTCAACTATCCCCAAGTTCAAATCTTTTTAACAATTCAAGCACAGGGGAATTTCAAGAAATGATGCAAATACAACCCCAAAATGTATTCGGATCATCAAATTCAACAGCCCCAAACTTCTCAATGGCTGAAGCATTCAGTTCTCTGTATTCTGATAGTCAAAACAGCCAATTAACCAAACAAAATTCGACCACGCCAATGTCTGCTACTGCACTTCTACAGAAAGCAGCACAAATGGGTTCTACAAAAAGCAATCAGTCTACTTTCTTTGCCAACAATTTCAGCAAGCTGAACTCTTCATCTTCCTCTTCGCCAAATTTAACAACAGATCAAATTTTCGCCAAGAAATCAGAAGATTACGCAACGGCGTTGTTACAGAGCAACGACGGGCTCATTGGGTGTCAGAATTTTAGTTCTTCAGGGATTAATAAGGCGATTAATTTAGATCAGACAATTATGCAAACAGTTGGTGTGCAAAGAACTCAAGGAGTTTCAACGAACTGCATGGATAATTGTTTAACGAGAGATTTTTTGGGAATTAGACATGAAGGGAATTGTCAGTTTTTGCCACAAGATATTGTTAAGTTTGCTTCGATGAGTAGTTCAGCTATGGGGTTAAGCCATTTACAGTAAGCAGTCAGTCATCAGCAATGGCGTCGTCTTTTTCATATAAATATATATATTTTTATTCATTTGTAATTTCGCAGTACAATAATGTATAATGCAACCTTATCTTAAGAGTGCTGTTGTAAGCTCAGCTAGCCTATTGGCTATGTTTCCTTTCATTTTCACATAAAATTTGGACAGCCCAACCCCAACCCCAAGTAACATCTTCGACAGCCAATTAATGCAAAAAAGTTGCTTCAAGTCGTGTTTTTTTGACACTTTTGGGATTAAGCAAGCCTTTAACCTTATTTGATTCTTGATTGCACGAGCAAATGTAATAGTGGAATTCGAAAGTTACATAGTGGAATTGCTTGAAAGAAATCTCATATAGAAGTTATAGCCCAGGGAAGAGAAAGCTGAAAAAGCAATTCGAGACGTGAATATCTTGTTCTCTAAAATTTAAATAAGTTAAAATAATATTATTCATATAAAACTTTTTTCATTTCATTTTATGTAAGTTTTTTTTTGACTTGACATAATTTTTTAAAAAATAAGATTTTTGAAATTTATGTTTAAAATCATTTTTTGAGAAACTTTTGTAGTTGAGATTCATTTTATTAAGAGTAAAATGAAAATTTTTAAATCAAATTATTTCCAATTAGGGTAAGATGATTTTATAGAATACCACTAAAATGAAACAGATTATAACTTTTGAGTTTTTCACTTCAAAATATAACATGCGTAGTTTAAACAATTTTGAATTAGTTGGAAAGTTAAAAACTTCACTAGAAAAATATTTCCTCAATATAAAATTACTCTATTTATAGTGAATAGTTGGAGGTTTAGAATATTGTTCTGTGTTTTGATTCTCTTTTTCACTATATTAACCAATAGCCTCAAAATATAATAGTAAAATATTTTTCATTTATTTTTATCTACTTTCTATTCTTACCACATAAGGAAGAAAATATCTTTTTATATATAGGTACAATATTTCTTATGTCTAATAAATGTTGAGATAATGGATAACAATTTGAAGTGTAATGAGATAAATACCTAATAGAGGTTGTGGTGATACAAACTAGGCCAAGTGTGGAGTGTGTAACTATCTAATTATTCAATTTACGATAAAAAAACACACATATTCAGAAGATGCATATTGTGTAGTTGAAAATATTTTTAAAATAAATGTGTAGTCATCGTAGAAGTGACAAGATTAGCAATGAGCCTATTGGGGAGAAGATGGGAGTGACTTCTTGGTAAATAAAATGAGAGAAGCAAGATTGAGATGGTTTGTACATGTGCAGAGAAGGCATATCGATGCATCAGTTTACAAGAGGTAAGAAGTTGGATCTAGGCATTATGCAGAGGGATAGGAATAAATCAAAAAAATATTGAAAAAAGGTGATTACACAGGACATGAGCAGTTTCATATCCCCAAGGAAATGACCTTATATAGAAATGCGTGAAGATTATGAATTATGATAGAAGGTTAGTATGAGTAGAATATTGTTATGCCTTGTGACGACTTTTAGGTTTGTCATAGGATAAGTTTTGCTATTACGGCTATAGTTGCATGTTGATGCTCTTCGATTATTCTGCTATGGTCATATTAATTATTTTTATAGAATTGACATTGCTCTTTATTTTAGCCGTTATTCTATATCTTTGTTTTTCTCCTTTTACTTAGGGCAAATACACTTGCACCAGAGATCTTTCAGCAAACAACCTCTTTATCTACATGAGGTAATGATAATTATTTACTTTAGTGTTAATATCTTGGCCAAAAATTAAAACAAGAAAAAGTACAACGATAATACTAATTCATAATTCTAATTTCAGATCTTGTGATATTCCAATACGGTGTTAGTCTCTCCAATATTTATATTATTATCATGAATCTAAAATATATTTAGTTACTCCTTATTTTAAATTAAATTTGCCAGCTAAGGAGGGACTCAAATACATATAATTACAATAATTTATAGTTAAACGTGGTCGATCATCCATCAGAAGGATCAAATGCAAATGTCCCACTAATAATTAAGGGACCATAAACTTTATAATAATCCTCTAAAATAAACATATTTTTGGCTAATTTCAAGATTTGTGGGGTCTTAAAATTCCACTACGACCATCTGTCTTGGTAAGATACAAATACTAAAAGGATGCCATGCATAAAATCAGAAATTTTATTAATAAATTAAAATATAAATAAAATTAAATAATTAATATTTTTTTTCGATAAAAATTTGAATCAACCTTTACTTCTACGTGATATTTCGATGAGTTGGTATAAATTATTGTTTAGTTATATGATAAAGTCTGATGTGTGACCTTTAATTTTTCTATATATTATCTTTTCTACAGTTAGTTATAATACAATTTTATAACATTCTGTTTGGCATTTTGTGTAGAATAAAAAGTGGCACGGAAAATTACGAGAAAATGTGTAGACTAGTGTCAAACTAATCACTCTAATTTAGTCAATCTTGGTTGGCTTGACGATTCTTTTGAGATTTTTGGTTTTTTCTTAATTAAATTTTTATATACTAAGAAGAATATATTATACGTTAAAATTATTTATATAAATTACGAATTCAAGTAGTAAAAGTAGTAATTAATATTTACAATTTTTGCCTTTTTGAGGATTAACCTAATATATGTAGTACGGAATTAACAAATTATTTTTACTAATAAAATGGTCTTATCAAAAAGTTTTTTAAAAGGGAGTCTTGGAGTAACTTCATTTTAAAATATTAAATAAAATTTGTATAAGAACAAAAGGCTTCCCTTTAAAAGACCTTTTGATATATGACACTTTCTATTGAAATACATTTTAAAATATTGGTTGAAAAAAGATCTCATCAAAATTTTAAATGTATTTTTATCAAATTATTTAACCTAATATGACAAACAAAATTTATATAAAAAAGGGGTCTTAGAGTAACTGATATAACTGTTGTCATATGCAAAATAAAATTGTATTCCGTAGATCCTTATGGTTGACGCTTCATCAGACTCCGCACTTTTGCTTGGCCATTTTACTCTTAGAAAAGAAATCGTGACAAGTAAAGAACATACAAAATCAATGTTAGATGTGATCTTTTGTGGGGTTGTTTCTCTTTGTTGTCAATTTTAGGTGTTTTTGATAATTCGAGAAGGAAAGAGTAATAATGCAACACACATTCTTGAAAACTGTATTCCTTTTGATTTCCCATGTCTCATGTTTAGGACAATGAAATTCTAGGAGGCAGACAACTTTACTAATCTTTCTTCTCAACTTTTTGTATAGTCATTAATTAGTGTGTAAAGTGATAAGCCCAAGAAAGATGTCTACTTTTTTGTTTTTTTTTGGGTTTTCCATACGGTGTCCAGAGCCTCGACTAAATTCGGATCGCACATTACAGGATCTATTTGAGAATGGTGCTTCCAATAATATTTTTTCCATTCGCAAGATTCGAATCCGAGACCTCTACCTATTTGGGGATGGTGCTTCCAATAAGATTTTTTTCATTCGCAAGATTCGAACCCAAAACCTCTGATTAAGTGTAAAGCACTCCCATCAGTGCAACACAACTTATGTTAGTAGATGTCTACTTAAAATACGGAGGAGAATTTTCTCCCAACACAATGAAACTAGACTAGTAGTACTATTTTAGACCCCCTTTTTCTTCCTGGAACGGTTATTGACTTTTCAAAAAGTAGGCCTTGTTGCTGTAGGCTTGGGAAGGTCTGCATACTGAATGTAGTTATTATTGAATAATTAATCACCTAATTGGAACTTTATGTTATTTATATATACATCTATATGTACAGTTGCTCTAGGAAGTACGTATATATTGAAGAATTTTGGTCTCCTACTGATATTCGTAAATATGTCAGACAAGACATGTATCGATCTGTGTAAACTTAAAAGTTAGAATTCTTTGAAGTCAAGGCACGTAAAGTTATGCCTATATACAAGAAACAGGTTCTTGCCATATCAATAATTATAGGAATTCTAAGGCTTAGCTCATTTATACAAGGAATAAGTTCTTGCCATGTTGATTACAACCTGCAATCTGTTTAGAATTTCTTTAGCTCTCCCACGGCCTTGTCGTCTTCTGATAATGACATGAATGAATCTTTTCTGTAACGTAAATAGTATAGATAAGTCCAATATTTAAAGAATGACATAAATGAGTTATTTCTAATAGTTCAATAATACTATTTTTGAATAATAAATGATGATAAGATTCGAATGGAGGATCTTTGTTAGCTTTGATACCAACATGCGTACGCACATGGTATAATAATGGTTCCACGTGTCCTTGTTTCATTCTCAAAGCCATACGAAGTTAACTCCTCCCATATGTATACACATTTCTTTTTGTTTAACTTTTTCACTGGATGTTTGATATTTATGTATCATATAAAAGTTAAATTGTTTTGAGTTTGACTCATATGAACTTCAAATGGAGAAGCATTCTAACTTTTCATATTAATTCGAAGTCGAGATTATTCTTAACTTTTCAATAATATGTTCAAGATCACAAAATTTTAAATTATTAACACAAAATTAAAAAGCCAAATAAATCAAAATAAAAAACAAATACATTAAAAAAAATTAACCATATATACAGAATAATTTTGGCGGTTCTACCTCCGCCGCAGCCTGCAACTTGTGAGCATGTTTTCTCATCATTTTTCATACAATCAGAAGTAACATCTGCGGGAAACAATGGAGTCAACTTTCTCTTGCAAAGAGATGGCCTTCTTAATCACATCCCTTCTGCACTCCCTAACACCAGGATCAACTCCAGGAATGGAGTCCAACTTAAAAAGCAGAGACATCAGCGTCTCATTCACCCGCAACCGTTCCCTTTCATCTCTACGAATCAACTCCGCCGTTTCTCCACATAAAAGCTTCCGCTCAATTTCATCCACCTCTTTTCGTATCGACATAATTCTCTTCACGTTTTTCCTCACTAAATAACCTCGAAATACCTTCTGGATCATCAAGGCTGAAGCGGATCGGTCAGGCACCTCCGGCTCATCAGGTTTCAGCTGTGTCGAAACGGAGGACCGATCGGGATTTGAACTGATGGAATGAACCGGAATCTGTACAACATTCGTCGCCGGCTTGATTCCGGAAGGTTTCTGATGGATCGATTGCGCTGGTATTCCTCTCATGTTTGAGGAATAGCGAGGGCGGTACCAATTGAAAGGAATTTCCATCGGTTTGTTGAGGAACTTGAATATTTAGAGTAAAATTGTTAATGTAAATACATATAATGAGAGAAGCGGTTAGGCTTTCTGCTATTTATGCGATTGAGGTAGAAGATGAATTTTCCAGAATGAGAGAAGAATGTTGTAGAAGTCTCGGGGAAGATCTTCTGGAAGGCATGGAAGTATCTCAGCTTTTGCTAGAATGTTTTCTTAAAAAATGTAATCAAACAATTAAAAGAAAATTAAAAGAGTTGATAAGCTTAATGAGATGAAAGAAGTCAAGGTAATTAGAAAACACTGTTACAATTGACCTTGCCTGGAATTCAGGAGGAAAAAAATCAAATTAAGTGAAACACAAAACTATAGTAAGAATCTTGGCTAGGATTGTTGTTTGACATATTTGACGTTGTACATAGAGCTCCAAGGGAGATTCTTCTTTGTCACAGTCCAAAACGAAACAGCTTAATGAAGCAGAGGTCTCTGGTGTCGAAATGGTACTCTTTATCTGTAGGGGGCGTTCGAGGTACTATAGTCCTTGTTTCCTCACAAGGTTGACGATGAGTTTGTTCAAGTTGGAGATTTCTTCATCTCTGTTGCTTAATTCTTTCTTTAGTCTCTCAATCTCCTTCGAATGAGTTTCACACTGATTACAACCTGCAGCAGCAGCCTCCTTGGTTTCAGTACATTGGTCTTCTGTCCTTGGTTTCTTTGACTCTATAATGGCTTCTTCATCTTCAAGTGACCTCTTCTTTGGCGGAACCTCTTTATCTTTACAATCATTATTGACTGCCATCTTACGAACATACAAAGACCCTGATACACCGGAATCAAGATGAAATGAAACTAGCTTCTGTGGTCGTCCACCAGTATCCTAACAAAGACGATAAAGTTATGAGACGTCAGTTAAATTGGAGCATTGGTTTCTCTAATAGGACAATGACGTGATAGTATACCAACCTTCTCTTGGTTGCCTTCAAGCTTATCAAATGCCTCATTTGCCTCATGCTCATTTATGAAGTTGATCAAGGCAGAATACTTGTCTGCTTGCCCCTTTTTATTAGCCTGCCAGCAGATCATAAATGGAAAAGTCGAGTATCATCAACGCGAAGTTCAAACTAGAACTGTACAGGTGTTCAGACTGTATAAAGATGTCATTCATCGTAGCTATGAGATGACAGAAGAAAGCATGAGATTCTCCTAACCTTAACTTCGACAGTAAACTCTCCCGGTATAACTTTGTGCAACTCTTGGCTATGAACAGCCGCTGGTATTCTGTGGACAAGTAGCTTTGACATCTCGGGCTCTTGCGCCTAAATTATACGAGTAGATGACCATCTTTATCAACCAGGAAACAAGGAAATGAAATTTAGAATAAAAGTCACTAGGCATTACCTCATCACAAACCAATGGTATGATATCATCACCCCGACATTCAAGCTTGGCAAGAACGAGTTTCATTGCAGTAAACGCATCATCTAGACAATTATGTGGAGAGCCCATCTTTCGAAGTTCAAAACCTAACACAGACTATTTGGAAAGTAATGTAAGTAACAATAGCATTGATCAAATAGAGCTTGTGATAAATAGTTCAATACTTCTAAAATCTTTTGCTTGTAAAGGAACCATAGTTGGGAAAAGGATAACAGCGAGACAAACCAGGAGAAGAATTTGTTTTTTACAAAAAGGCAGCACAACCGCTTATACCAACATAAAAAGAATCGAGCTCTTTAGAGTGTTCAAGTACAAGCATTTCAAGAAATGCCTGCACTTTAGAATTCCAAAATAGAATTGGAAATTTGGAATCCTAAGTGAGGGTTGGTATGGCCAACCATTAAACGGAGTGGACAGATTATGGCATGGAAAGATGTACCTAATAAAATAAAAAACGTGCCTTACCTTACACAAGTTACTTAAAGAAGGTCTTCTATTAGATGATTGACCCTGATATTTGAAGACATATGATGTGTCAATCACTCTTGCATGATCCATCTTCAAAGCTGTTAAGAATGACATAAAATAGAAAATAAAGCATGTTGTAATTCTCTGAAGGACAGGGAAAGAAAAGAGAAAAGGGAACAGAAATAAAATAAAACCTGGAGTACTAAAAAGAGACATGAGTTGTTTCTAGTTACCAGTAGATATGCTGTCAAAGATTTAAACGTTAACAAAAATAACCAAAATGTATGACAGAAGGCATAGCTTACCACGAAGATCGTTGTGTAAACTATGGCCAATCAATATGGTTCCATGTGATAATAGCTTCTTCATGGATGTCTGGATCATAACACCCAAAAGTTCAGACAAAGAAATTGTTAATGGCTACTGGAGAACCTAAAGTAAACAACTTTATACCTGTACATCAGCCAATGAACAAGAAACTCCATTTAAATCTTCAGCAGTTATGCCAGTAATCTCAGTTCTGTAATCTGCAACCGGTTTGTTGGGATTCACAAATTCATTCAGTTTAACCTGCAATTTCAGAACCTCAAAATAACTTGCAGTGAAATTAAAAAAGGAGTTGTACTACATCAGAGATAAAGAGACCTCATTTTGCCATTTGTTATATGTCAAAAAGAATAAACACCAAAAATACCTCTAAATTACGGTCCACCGCACAGATTCTGACTAAAGCTTCAGTACCATCTTGGCAAAGGACCATTTCACAATCAATCGCAACCATGGCCTTTGATTGAATGAAATTAGACTTTTTACTCCTTTTGGTAACTAACCAGCCCTGTTCCCATGGATGTAATTTATGGTAAGAGAAGTTTGGTTTTACAATAGAACAGCCAATTATACAATGCTCAGATTCCAGTGCCACAGAATTAATTCAAAAACCGACTATTACCAGTTCAGTTAACAAGCTAAACTAAAATTACCTGTAGAGGATCAAGATGAGCAAGCGTAGAAAGAAATCAAGGAAAATTTTTCAAAACAAATTACAAGCTGAAGCTTGGCACACTATACCACCTATAAACTGTCAGAGAAATCACTTCATTTAGGACTTTCTTTTAGAAATTGAACTTCTAAAGTAGACAATAAGAGAAGAAGACTACAGGTAGTAACGAACCTCCTCGTGTGACGGAAATGAGTAATCTATCGGATATTCAGGGTGCTCAAAAGTTAAACGAACCAGTCTCTGCACTGCCACAATGTGAATTTATTACGTAGCAAAGTGGTGAGATGCAGTGATCATAAAGCTTCATAAGCAGATACCAACTCTCCAAAAGACACTGAATTTGGAGCTGTTGCAGTTATGATTAATAACACCCAAAAGACAAAATATATGTTCACCTGTTCAGCCGATTCACTGTCTGGGGAACTTTTCTGGAGTTGCTCAACAGTGTCTCGGTTTGAATGACATTGAAACACCTTATCGAAAAACTGCATAAGAAAGGAACATTCTAGTATTCATATTAACAGAATCCTTTATGTTGATTAAGAAAATGAAATCCAGAAGTCCATCTAACCACCTTTAAGTCATCTTCGCTAAACGTCTTTAAAAATGCCAGCAGCACATCAATGGACCTCTTGGATGGGTCACTCAAGCTAACCCCAAGCTTCTTGTCATATGATCTCAAGAAATCTTTCCACCCTCCTTTACTTCCTTTCATCTCCCGCTTTTGTGCCAACTTGACGATTTCAGCAAGAACCTTTTATAACATTAAAATGATAAAGCACACCATCATTTCTTCTGAAGCAAAGTGTTACAACACATACATTTTCAATTTACACACTTGGAGAGACCTAATTACTATCTAATTTTGAAGAAGAAAAATGCAAAATCAGCTGCAAATTACGGATGGCACAACTCCTATCATAACTGCCAAATTCTACAGATTACGGCTCCTTTCATATAAGTAAACAACTCAGATTTTGGTATCTTGACCATCTACCATATTTCCGCCCGCGAGCTATCCATTCTAGTATTCGATCACGAATTACCAAAGAATCGATTTCATGCCCAAAACAAAGAAAGATTCTGTCTCTGAAAAAGAAGGCTGACTTATCTGTCAACCTCTGTGCACCCAGAGAATAAGCAACTCGCTATAAGGGGAAAAGAGGCTCCTAGCTAAAGGTAGCTTGTCTCGCCCAGGAGGTGAGAAGAGTTGAGAACAAAGTGGCGAACGGGTGCGTAAGGCGTGGGAATCTGCCGAACAGGGAGCCAAGGATTTACTATTTTTTTGCTTTGGGTAAGATGAAATAAAGCAAAATGACTTGCATTTCTTTCAATTATGAATTAGCACTTAGTCAATACAACTTTCGACACTCATCGGGTCATCCGAAAACAATCGATCTATAATCTAAAACAATGGATCTATGATTTAAACATGGGGTCAGGCCGACCCCCTTACCCCGCAATAGGTGGGAGCCTTTGAGGCAATGAGTTAATATTGTTATTGTTGTTGACCATCTATCATATAACCACAACAACATACTCAGTGTAATTCCACTTGAAAAGGTAGTGCGTAAGAAAACCTAACATTCCTTAAAAAGGAAAGGAGACTGTTTCTGATAGAGCCTTGGCTCAAAAAAGATGAAAAGGCCACTGAAAGAAAAAATTCCCACTGTATTACCAAACAACAAGTGTATTTATGGGGTTTTGAGAAGATAGAGTGTAACCATACCTTACTTCTTCAGTTCAAGGCCACTGTATGACCAACCAAAAAAAATAAGAAAAATTGTCGCAATATTTGACTGATGAGCTCACCTCTTTCTTGGCTGATTCAAGCTTCGGTTCCATTATGAATTACTGCGAAATTGAAGAAAGTTGAGATCTTGCTGGGAAAAAATGATTAAAAAAAATTCAGTAACAAAGAATGAGCAGGTGGACGGGAAGTAATTCTAGGGTTTATGGATTTTGAGGGTTTTAGGATACCCATTGGAGGAGAAGCTAAAATGGTTACTTAGCACCCTAACTTTTGTTTTTGGTATACATTTGGTACAATAAGTTCCTTTTATTGCAAAGTCTTCCTTATGTAAATTTAGTACTTCCTCCGTCTCAATATAACTGAATTTTTAGAGTATTTTTTAGTGTTCAAAATATTTGAATTGTTCAAATTTCAAGGTA
>JAOTQR010000002.1:19846013-19860416 GCA_025774065.1 Solanum ossicruentum | reverse complement strand
GATTGTACCTCACGCGCTTAGGCAGCTTGGACCTTGTGTCTACTTGTTCAGGAATTGGCAAGTTGGAGTGCCTATTTTTACAAGTTGAAAGTTTGAGTTCCAACTTGCAATTTCACGTCAAGTTTAGGATCAAATTTGGAAATTGTGCCAAAAAAGAAGAAATTGTGCAAAAAAAAGAATTATACTTTGTTAAATAAATAAAAAAGGAAAGTAAAATCATTCTTTTTTAAAACAATGTACGTATTTAATTTGAAAACGTAACGAGATATATTTGACAATACAGGAATATATTTGACAATTTTCCATATTAAATAACTATGAAACGATAGTACGTAATGGCCACATTTAGAATTTAAACATTGTTAACTTTGGATAAACTTAATATCTTTTTAATTCAACTCCATATTGAAAATCTTTCTGTAAATGTACAATGAACATACATCCATTCTCAATTTCATCAGATATTATTTGGACCACCCCATTTTCTTTTTATCCTTAATTTTCACTAATTTTATACATAAAAAATTGATTTTTATTTAGTTTAATTTTCGCGATGGGAAATGCCGAAAGCAGGGGGCGGCGACGAAGCAACGGCCGGAGGAGCCACCAGTCACCACCGCCGCCGTCTCAACCGGAGATAGACCCGAACTGGTATGTATTTGCGGCGGCAACACCGTTTTTTTATCGATTCTCACATGGGCCGTCGTATTATCAGTACCCGGGGTACCATCTGCGGCGGGCGCCACCGTCTGTGAAGCATGGAAAAGCAGTAACAATACGTAATGATGTTAACGTGAGGAAGGAGAGTTTGAGGATTGAGCATGATGAGAACAATCCGGGAAAGTACCTTGTTGCTTTCACTTTCGATGCAACAGTTTCTGGAAGGTACCGCTTTTTATCTGTAAGAATTTTGTGCTTTTTTTAACATTTTGTGTGGATGATAGGTGAATTGTGCCGTGTTGTATTGTACCGTATTATTTGAACAATGAATAGATTGTTTGGATAAATTTGTATCATTTTTAAGTCGTTATATAATATTTGCACATTTATAATCTGTATAATAAATCTATCAGAAAGTATTGCTCATGATAGAGCTACTATTAAAGAGGGTAGGGTAAAAGATAAAAAAGAACTATTAATTTATAAGTAAAAAAAATATTTAGGTTATATGGGATCATATCAAATTAATCATTACACAAAATAGAAATTTTTGTTGTTACATCACAAACATAAATAATAGAAGGCTCTTATAGTGTGCCTTGGAAGAAAGGGTTCTTTCTGGAGGAAAAGAATAATAAATTATTCCATAGAAAATCTAGTAAAAACGATAGATAAATGCTGCAACAAAACTGAATTAACAATCAAAGTAAATATTATATTTAAACCAATATAAGGACTAATTTATCTTGTGATTATAATTCCTAAACTAATTTAATGGGATAAAATAATTCAAGTTGATGGGATAAGGCTGGATATCCCATGATTAAGTCTAAGATAAAATTTATACTGCATTTCGTTGACGGTATAAAACAACCCCATTTTTTTTATTTTCACTGTGTGCATCAAGGTATGTTATTCCACAAGTTGTCATTAGTGTCAAATTTGTTGAGTATTAGAATGAACCTGGAATTAATTAGTACATAATGAAAATACTAGGTTCATATAATACTCCATTTCTCCTATAATGAGTCATACATGATTTTGTTGCATACTCGTGTGATCCAATCTTTCTCCGGACCCTACGTATAGCAAGAGCTTTAGTGCATCATGCTTGCCCTATTTTATGTGACTAAGATTTGTTAACATATATATTAACACAATTCGTTCGCTGATTCTCTCTTAAATTGTATGACTTGCCTTCTTAGTTTTCTTAAATTGTGTTAAATTGGTTTTTTTCTTTAATCTATTGCAGCTTGACTGTCATTTTCTTTGCAAAAGAAGGTGAAGATTGTTTGTTGACACCTATGAAAGAAAGCTTATTTCCACCGATAACTATTGAATTTCAACGAGGTTTATCTCAGACGTTTAGACAACCCTCGAGAACTGGCATTGATCTTTCGATGTTTGATGAAGCAGAATCCTCCAAAGACGATGTATATCCATTAGCGGTGAAAGCAGAGGATGAGAAGTCCACAAACTCCCAGCTCACTCTAGCAGTTTTTGACAAGGATAATAAAGGTGAATACCATGTTAGGGTGGTGAAGCAAATACTTTGGGTCAATGGCATGAGATATGAATTACAAGAGATATATGGGATTGGCGATTCAATTGATGGAAATGATCCTGGGAAAGAATGCGTGATATGCCTTTCTGAACCTCGGGACACAACTCTACTTCCATGTCGACACATGGTATGGCTTTAACATTTTGTTGTAATGATCTATCTTCCAGTTTATTCAGCTTCTGTTGCAATATATAAACAAATGCATCAGCTTAGTCCTGTGTTGATTTCCTTGATGCAGTGCATGTGTAATGGTTGTGCAGAAGTATTGAGGAATCAGACAAATAGGTGTCCTATTTGTCGTCAGCCAATTGAGCGATTTCTGGAGATCAAAGTCTCAGTATAGGAAGAGTTGCTAGTACACTCTTGTATAAAGACTAGACTAGTTCTGGGACGTGCGTTGCATGGATAAACTTTGTATATATTGCTATTGCAAATGACATATTTTATGTCTTCAACATTAATGGTTTATGTAAACTTTGATTAAACCAAACATTGATTTTATATTTTTTTTCCTTATTGACATGATAAGAAAAACTTTTCTCAACATAAAGAAGACAACATTCAAACATGGTTGAGTACACACTGAACATTAGCACATTATTAAGTAACACTTAAATGAACATAATATAACACCCAAATCATTCAGATATGTGTACGGCGACTTCTTAACTCATGTACACAAAGCAAACAGAGAAGAAGAAAAAGCAGCCAGGATAGACCACTCCGCGGAACATGTGGGGAAGAAGGAGAGCAGCACCAGAGGGAACAACATTAACAGAGGAAGGATCGTCCTTTTTTGGCTTTGATGGGGCTGGAGCAGGTGGTGGTAATGGTGGGACAAAGAATTGCAAAGGTAGGAGCACTTTGTTTACTTCATAAATAGCTAACTGATTATCAGTGTAAATTGTGCTGGACAAACTTGCATTCACAATCCCAGTTGATATGTTCACTGCTGTTCCATTGGTGGTTATATTGATGGGGAATTCGCGGTTAGTGGTTCCACCGGCTTGTGTCTGTAAAGGGTTGCTGGCTGTTTGGAACTGTGACAGGGAGAAGTATGAAGGGATGATATGGAATTTTACCAATTCGGCCTTTCGCTGATCATTGAATGAGTTGAGGGTGCCAATTTTCAGGTTCAAGAAAGCACTGTCCGTTGGAACAAACATGGTTATGCTGTTGGAGTTGTTTAGTAATGAGGTGATTTCGCCAACCTCTTGAGTGATCTGTAACAACTTGATGAATGTCGAATATGGTCCTGCTTTTCCAAGGATTTTTATCACATTTGGTGGACCAGGTGGTCCTGGAGCTGGAGCAGAGGCTATAATGGGGGGCAATATTGGTGCCGGAGGAGATGATTGAGCTGGTGGAAGTGAAGCCGGAGCAGAAGATTGAGCTGGCGGCATTGGAGCCATAGCAGGTGCTTGAGCCAAATTACAAGTGAATTGGAACAAGAAGAAGAAGAAGAAAAGTAAAAATGACACCATGTTATAAGCCATTTTTCTTTCTTGATTTCACTTAATTTGGAGTTGTCAGATGGTGGGAAAAGGGGAATGTGCACCAGTTATATAGTGAGCTGTGGGTGGATTTCTTGCTCTAAAATAATTAAAAAAAAAAACATAAAAGATATGACAAGAGGAACATGACAATCATAAATGATTACTCATGGATTTGTGGGACAACTGACAAGAGGCTAATTTAGTTGCACCTGCACTGGTCACAGTCGAGAATATTTTGATACAGCTGACATAATGTAATGTAAGATAACAAGTGATAATCCACCAAAATATTGGTAGTGTGATCTGCTATCCATCTGCAATGTCAACCATTATCAGCAGATGAACTAAAATTTTCAGGAGGATATGATAATGATGCTATGTTGTATAAATCTGTTATCTGCTACACAATGTATCACCCTAGACAGCACAAATGAACCTGTTATAGATCCAAATAAGGGGTCTATCGCTGTGTCCAAGCAACAGTCACAAAAGAAACAACTATGCTCAATCCCAAGCAAGTTGGAGTTTCTTACATAGTTAAGTATGACGACAAATTCCATGGGCAGCATGGTGCACAAAGCATCCTGCATAAGCATTTTGCAAGGCCAAAAACTGTATCCACTACCAGAAAACTCATCAAATCTAATACCGGGAAATACTCCTTCAAAGTGGAATATATACAAGCTGCCCCGCTCCACCAATGGGTCTAATCCTCCTCTCACATTCATGAACCCGGATAAGAATCTGCAAAGAGACGTAAAAGATACCGAGACAAATAGCAGTATGTCCAAAAGGCAACATTCTTTTCTCACCTCACTACGAAAGCAAAATAGTAACAAGGTGCAATTGGGAAAGAGAAGTAACAGGGTAAAAAGATTTAAAAGTATATTCAAGAAAAGAACATCTCATACTGCAAAATATATTAAGCGTACTGGCATACAGATTGAAGCAAACTGCAAAGTGCGACAAGTATTATAAGATTACAACAACATACCCAGTAAAATCCCACAAGTGGGGTCTGGGGATGGTACAATGTACGCAGAGCTTACCACTACCATAGAAGTAGAGAGGTTGTTTCTTGGGAATCCTCATCTCAAAACCTGTAAGCAGAAAGAACTAGATATGACAAAAAGGAAGGGAAGGGAACAAAAAAGAAAGAGCGACTAATAGTGAATAGCACATGACAGTATGTAAATATGATAAAACTAACACATAATACGACATATAATGCGAACGCATGATAAAAAAACACCTAACCCTACCATTAACCTGCTACTCTAATTCGCGACCTCCACTTCTTTCTATCTAAGATTGTAAAAAAGAAATTCCAAAAGATTATAGAAAGATCTTAACCAAACGAGTTTTTGACAAAGACAACCTCATGCTTCATTTCTTTTGAGAGTAACAGACAGCTTCAGAAGGGGTTATGAAAGTGGAATATCGAAAACAAGTTACCTGATAAATACAAGGAACCCAATGCTACAAATCAGCATAGAGTGTTGGCAACTTTGATGAGTGTGTTCGTGTCAAATCCAAGTCAAGGAACAAAGGTCATCGCCATATTAACTTATTAAAAATTGGTCTTGATGCCGCATAGATATTGTGCCTCAAAAGCTACAATGATGAGACTTGCCACATGACCTCCTTCCTTTCCCTTCAGTAACACACTGCATTATCTGAAAAGTCGTTCCCATAATCTGGTACGAGAAACACATCTCACAACATTCTCTTTTTCATCTTCCTTGTGAGGACAACTGACCACTAATATCACACAATTGTTGCAAAAGAATGATTGAACTTCTAAACCAAATCATGCTATTGGTAAAAGCTTACACTTGGTATAGATTAAGATTAGAACTATGCCACTCGGCCAAATAAAAGTGATGTAACCTACAAACTTGTCATTATCAACCAGCATCTCCATGGTGACACATTTCTTTCTAAGGGTTCTTCCATTCTCAAGAGCTAAGTTGCGAGGATTCTTCACTGTTGATGCCGCACAAGTGTTAGATTCTCTAAAAATATACTATTTTTGGAGAATCCAACACACACTATTGATATTTTTGAAGAGTCCGAGCAACATAGCTCAAGAGAATATATTGCCTTGAAACCTATGTTGCTCGGACTCTTCAAAAGTGTTGAGCAGGTGTGTGTCGGATTCACCAGAAGTAGTGTATTTTCGGAGAATCCGACATGGGTGCGGTATTGAAAGTGAAGAGTCTGCGCAACTTAGCTTGAACAAAAGAAGCAACATAGCTCAAATAGAAAACATGTGAACTAGCAAAATATTTTGAACCAAATGCCTCCAAAGTTTGAGATAATACACTAAGCAGGAGTTTTCTCATCATGACTGCGTAAGTAAAAAGAACATATCTTCTAACACCATAACCTACCCCTCCCTAGGCCTTTCATGTTGATACAAAAACAGAAGGTTGTTACACTGTACACTGTGTACAGTCCTCTGAATATTTACAGATACCATAGCCTGATTATGCTCTCTCATAAGGTCATTGCAGTAAAATCATAAGAGCAATCAAGCAGCTTAAATCTGACTATCTGAGCAATGCTTTGCTCTTTCATGAATTTTATGGAAATATCAAACCTTGAGATTATGGCGGACCGTGTCCAAGGACAACATAAGATCTGCATTAACAAGCAACAAGCCAGGCACATTATATCTCTGAGAATGTCCTGAAATATATTGAACAATCTGGAGGAAATACTGAAAAATCTATTATATCTCCAATTGCCTAAATCGGATTTACTTGTAGTTTACGATTACAAGTTCCTAGAACAACTTCACACACTAAATAAACATCAACCATGAAGACTGCCCACAAGAGCAGAATATGCGCTAGCATCAGGTGTGAGGCCTGCTGCTATCATCTCATCATATAATCTGAAGGCTTCATCTGATCTTCCCTCTTTTGATAAGCCAGAAATCATTGCTGTGTAAGTCACCACATTTGGTATTAAACCCTCTCTAGGCATCTCATTGAAGAGTTTCAGAGCATCATCTACCTTTCCTGATATGCATTGCACATGTACAAGTGAGGTGTATGTATAGACATCGGGCTTCAGGCCCTTACATTCCATAATAGTCTTTAGCTTATATGCTTCCTTCATCATACCCTTCTTGCAATAACCATATATCAAGGCATTGTACGTCGCCGTATTAGGCTTAACTCCCTTAGTTTCCATCTCACGAAGTGTCCTTTTTGCTTCAACAAAATTTCCTTCCTTAGAATAAATAGTGATCAAAGTTGTATAAGCAACTTCATTCAGAGCTATGCCTCGATCCACCATTGAGAACAACCACGTCTTTGCTTCCTCAAGCCGATCTAACTTACACAGTCCAGTAGCAATTATGTTATAAACATATACATCAGATTCATGCCCTTTGCCCTCCATAATTTTCTGCAGCCTCCATGCTTCATCTATATTACCTTGCTTACAGTAACCATCTATCATTGTATTAAATATAACTTGAGTAATGTCAATCCCTTTACTTTGCATCTCATTAAGTAAAACTTCAGCTGCTTGCATCTGTCCAGCCTTGCACAAACAATTTATCAAAGCTCCATATGTGTGAGCATTAAGAACAAGACCCCTATCCACCATTTCATCAAATAATGAAAAAGCTCTTTTGACATTACCTAACTTACTACAACCACTGATCATAGAGGTATATAAATGAACATCTGGCTCTATACCTTTCCCTTCTATTTCCCTAAACAACCTCTCAACCTCTTTAAGATTGCCAATATTACAATACCCATCAATCAGAAGAGTATAACTTGTCACATCAAGATCCAACCCCTCTTTCTCCATTGTCATCAATATCTCCTTCAGAGCCACAAAATCTGGCTTCTTCATACAAGCATCTAATAATGTGTTGTAAGTGTACACATTTGGTTTCACCCCTTTGCTAACCAATTCATCCATGAGTTTTCTTGCCTTGCTAACCTCTCCTACTTTACACAACCCATCTATAACCATCGTCATAGAATACACCGTAATTCTCACATCAAACTTAACCATCATCTCAAAAAACTCGACGAGTGAGTCATACCGTTTTCGCCTTTTCACAGCAAGTAAGTAAACCATACAAGATCTATCATCTATCTCAAACCCACCACTCCTCATATACTCAAAAACCTCAAGAGCTTCCTTAAACCTCATATTATCAACATAAACCCTAAACAGCATGTCAAACATCTTCCCCTTAACTTTATGTTCTACATGATTCTCACACAAAAAAGAAGCTATTTCTGAAATTGATTTCCTTATACTATCATCAGCAGCAACAGCATGCAGTATACTTTTGGCTTCAGCAAACTTCCTGTCTTTAAACAAGCGCGTAACCAAGGATATATGTGATTCAAGATTGGGTCTTTCGAAAGTTTGATTTTTTTGGAGAAATTTGAAGAAGCTTAAACAAGATTGTGTAGGGACAGATGGGTTTGAAAGAACAAGAAGGGTTACTTGGGGATTTACGTAGGAAATTAGAGATGGGGGGATTTCCTTTGTAGACTTGAAATTTATTAGGCTATTGGAGATCAATTTAGCAATTTCTTCATTTGGTTTTTTGGGAAAAAGTTGTTTTGTAGTTTGGTAGAACTTTTGAGTCGACATTTGAACATAAAGATGTAATTTTAACAATGGAAGTTTTATGGGTTTAAGAGATTACCGGAGGGATGACATGTTTTCCAGCGACGCAGTCCGGTTCCGGCGAGGTTATATGCTTAGATGAGTAGCAAAAGGTGTAATTTGTTTCTTCATAGCACTTCTAGGCCTTTTATAGTTTTGAAAGAGTTGAAATTGGCCCAAATAGTTTTCAAAACGTCCGTTAAGTCCCTCGTTTAAAGTCCTGTGTGAAAGATGAATATGGACTCGATGATTTTAAATTTTGAATTTGTGTTGATACTATTCAAAGCTTTCTCAAATTTGATTTGCGTATTATTTTGTAATGACCTGAATAAATGAGCTAAGTGAAGAATAAAGAGACAACAAACAGAATTCTAACAGATGAACACACCAAATTTAATTCGAGCTAATAAAGTTGAAGGACGATGACTGCATGTGTACATCCTATAGTTGAATTGTGACAAGAGAAAGAAGAGCATCGATCAATTAGCTATTTTTCTCACCTTCCTCAATTCTATTCAACTCTTCTTCCTCTTCTTCTTCTATCTCTAAATTCTCTTCCTCCTTCTTCTCATCTAAGATTCTGTATTCTAGTTATTTCCTTTCTGTATCATTAGTTTCTATTTTGTAATAGAGTTCAACTTGATATATGCCTGAGAAAATCTTCCAAAATTGCTGAATTCGATTTGATTAGCTTAATTTCTGCATTTAATTAGTTGGATCATAACATAGTTCTTACTATTGATTTTATCTTTAGCGAGGAAAGGAAATCTTGCATTTGTGTCAAGACGATAATTGAATTTTCGTTTGTTATTTTTT
Organism: Solanum ossicruentum; assembly: GCA_025774065.1. Taxonomy (NCBI): domain Eukaryota; kingdom Viridiplantae; phylum Streptophyta; class Magnoliopsida; order Solanales; family Solanaceae; genus Solanum; species Solanum ossicruentum. Next base: position 19,851,230 of record JAOTQR010000002.1, on the reverse strand, counting down.
ATATTTAAAATTTAGCCTCGGTATCATTATTTTGGCGAGATAAATTCGTCGCAAAAATTATTTTACAACAAAATTCACGAATGTCATTATTTCACATGACATAATATTCTGAAAAAGACATAAGAATATACAACAATGTCTAAAAAATTCCCCAAAGTATCTTTCCCTCTGTTGTTACGAACAAAATAGTGCAGTCATACACTCCCTTTGTTGTAGGAGTCCTCGTTCTTGGAATGTGGCTGTCTAGACACATAGAGGATGGGATACTTTTGGCTCTAATTTGTCTTCACTTGTTTCAACATTGTCCTCACCTTTTCGCGTAGCTCAGCGTCTTCATCTACACTTCCTTCTTTCCAACAATCTCTTCAGGGTGGACAGTTCCTGTAATTGAATCTTCTTTCTATACTCTCTGAAAAAGTTAAACATGAACACTAGTATCAGTTTGTTGCTACATTTGTAACATCTAGCACGAGCCAAAGCTTCTCATGGTTCAACAAAAATTGAACAGTTATCAGCAAAGCGGAAATCTAAACTTGGTCACTATATTCAAGCACCTTACCAACAACATACCCAGTGGAGTTATCATTTGCTTCATTTTTTTGCTCGACTAGTCTTATTTGCCGAACCTGAAACAGCATCCCAAAAATCCTACGCCTCACTCACTGTGCTCTTTAACAGCTAGTGACACAGACACCATTGAGATTTGATGTATTGCTGATCTCTGTGAGGAAAAGAGTGCCCACACAAACTAATTAGCAAGACAAATAGTAAAAATTTGCACCACTACAAGAATATAGTATTCAGGAGAAGACGTGAATCAACTTCTTATACATTGTTGGATAGCCTCCTGTCTGCGATGGGAAGTTCTAGGATGGTTTAGTCTTCCAGGGTTGATGCCAGGTTTGATTAAAGAAGTAATGAACAGCAGGACCTTTAGAAGATGGAAAAGACGACGCAGTGATGAACGTTGCTCCATTTGCACTTATGTGGACCATATGGAAAAAGAAAAGTGGGGAAGGGATTGGTACACCTGAGGAATAGTTATTTATCCTTTCTTTCTTTTTGGTGCATCCCCATAAGCATAGGAGATTGAGTGTTGTTTGTAGAAAAGAAAACCGTATTGTTTTGGTAAGATTTTCTAAATTTTTCACTATACTTCTTTGCATACGGACGAATGATGCCTTCTTTAAATAAAATTTGTTTACTTTATCAAAACTTGATATGACGAAGCTGTGAAACGAGCTTATCGGGAGATACAGCAAGTCCATTAACCAGCTCTGTCAAATTGTATCTAGTTGAAACAGTTACGCCAAAGAGAGTGAAAGGCGAAGAAATGTGATCTAAATGTTCACATATGGGTTCAAAAGGGCAGAGAACTCTCAGAATCTTCATTTGTAGAGACTGTAAAACAATATACAATGGCCAAAGCTTTTAATGGAGCGACTGCAAACTGCTGGTTTCTAATTATATTATTTTTTTCACCCCGGCATTAGAACATGCTGTAAAATCTAGGATATCCTTCAATCAACTATTATAAGAGGTCCATCTCACTTTGTTTTCCCACTTATTCCTAGTGAGGGTAACTAACCGTTAAATCGCATCACCGCTATAAAAAAGTGATCCAGCTTGTATATTACATGAAAAAGTTCAGGTCTCTGATATAACCGTATAAAAATAATTAGAAGGTAGGCCACTCAACCAAAAAAGGCACAGAACCTAAAATTTGTAATACATCCCCACCAGCATCTCCACAGTAACACTTCTTTTGTTCTGGTTCTTCCATTTTCAAGAGAATCATGTACTGGACAACCTAGGAAGCAATACTGCTTTAAGAACAAACATGTAGCTGCACATTTTGAACCAAATGCCTCAAAAGTTGAAATTACACACTAAGCAAGTGATATTCCCACTTTGTAATGAACAACATTTATCTTTAAACACTGCAGTTATTGAATCTCACGGTTGATATTTCATGTTGATTCAAACATCATTATTTTTTTTATTAAGGTAATAGTATGTTGATTCAAATAATAGAAAGTTGTTATATTCTAATGTCGTCTGAATACTTACAAATGCCATAGGGCTGTATGTATCTCCAATCTTCTGAGACCATTCTCTAAATGAAGGAAATCAAGAAGCTTAAATCTGAGCAGGAGTTTTGCGCTTTCTTGGGTCTCAAATCGATACAAGCTTGAGTTTATGGCAGACAATGTCCATGGGATCTGCAGTAACAAGCCAGGCAAACCAAATTTCTAAAGGATGTCCTGCACCATATAATTCATTTTGCTCAAGTAAAAATCTGTTATGCCTCCAAATAGGCTATTTCTGACTTACATGAAGGTAACGTTTTGCAAGTTATTGTATCCACAAATGCAAGATATGTAACAACACCGAGTACAATCTGAGTGCTTCATCTCATCTACCCTCTTATGATAGACCAGAAATCATCATTGTGTAAGTCACCACACCCGGAACCAAACCCTTTGTAGGAATCTCAGTGAAGCTTCAGCACAGCAACTGCTTTTCCTGATAGGCATTACCAATGCATATAAGAGGTGTATGTATAGACGTCTGGGATATCATGACAACTCTTAAACCTTCTTTCATCGTACCTTTCTTAAAATAACCATTTTCAGGGCATTGTAAGTAATTAACTTAGGCTTAATTCCTTTAGATTCCATCTCATTAAGTACCTTTATTGCTTTAGCAATATTTCCTACCTTGCAACAACCATCTATCAGGGCAGTGTACGTTACCGTGTTAGGTTTAACTCCCTTGGTTTCCATCTCAATAAGTACCTCTTCGGCTTTAGTAGGATTTTGCACCTTGCAATAGCCATCTAGCAAGGCAGTGTACGTTACTGTGTTAGGCTTAACTCCCTTACTTCCAACATCACCAAAGACGGTCTCTGCTTCAATAGTTTTCATCACCCTAATTATCCTTTCTGCGTCAACAATCTTTCCCAGCTGCAATAACCATCTACCAGTGTAGTGTACATTGCCGTGTCAAGTTTAATTCCCTTAGTTTCCATCTCAATAAGTGCCTAAATTTCCCTGCTTGCAATAAATATCGATCAAAGTTGTATAACTAAATGTATCTGGAGCTACACCACGATCCACCATCGATAACAACAACCTTTTTGCTTCATCATGCAATTCTAGCTAACAGAGGCCTGTAGCAATTATATTGTAAGCATTTGCATCAGGCTGATATCCTTTATCCTCCATAATTCTCTGTAGCCTCAGTGCTTCATCCACATTACCCTGCTTACAGTAACCATCCATCATCGTATTAAATATGACCTGGTCTATGTCAATTCCCTTGCTTTGCATCTCATTTCGCAAAACTTCAGCTCCTTGCATTAGTCCAGCCTTGCAGAAGCCATTTATCAAAGCTCCATAGGCGTGACCATCTGGAATGAGGCCTCTCTCCACCATTTCAACAAATGTTGAATATGCCTTTATAACATTACCTTACTATAACCACTGATCATGGAGGTGCATAAATGAACATCTGGCACTACGCCCTTCTCTTCTATTTCCCGAAACAACCTCTCAACCTCTCCAAGATCGCCAAAAGTTGAATATCCTTTAATCAGAAGTGTATAACTAGTCAGATTGAGATCAAAACCATCCTTTTCCATTCTCCTCAAAATCTCCTTTACCGCCACAAAATCTTGTATCCTCATATATGCTTGTAATAATATGTTATAAGTGTAATCATTTGGTTTCACCCCTTTACTATCCATCCATTTCATCCATGAGCTTTCTTGCCTCACAAACCAACCCTATTTTACACAATCCTTCAACGACCACCGTCATCGAATAATCTGTAATTTTCACATCAAACTCGACCATCTCGTGGAAAAACTCGAACAACGAATCGTACCGTCTTTGCCTTTTCATAGCAAGCAAGTAAACCATACAAGCTCTACCATCAATTCTAAAGCCCCCTTTTTTCATATAATCAAAAACTTCTATCGCTTCCTTAAACCTCATGTTATTAACATAAACACTAAACAACATATTAAACATCTTCCCCATAACCTTATGTTTTACATTATTCTCACTCAACAAAAAAGCTATTTCTGAAATTGGTTTCCTCAGGCCATCAGAAACAACAACAGCATGCAATATATTCTCAGCTTTAGCAAACTCCTTGGATTCCAACAAGTCTGTAACCAAGGCTAAATGGGTTTCAAGATTGGGACTCTGCTGAAATTTTGAGATAATTTTTTCAGTTGAAGAAGGAGAAGGGGGTACAGGGGAGATTAATTTGGCAATTTCTTTGTTGGGTAAACGTTGTTTTACATGTTGGTAAAGCTTTTGAGTCGACAAGTGAAGAGCAACTCGATAAAGCCACTATCTTTAGGCCCCAAAAGATGAACCAAAAATCCCCACAAATTCAGTTTGCTCAAATACAAAGTGACAGCCACATCTGATGAAGGCAATGTAGACTCTGAGAAGCTACAAAATGCCCTGAAGTAGAATAGTATGGAGACATGAAAAGAAAAAAAAAACACTTTTTTTTAATTTCACAGTATTGAAAGTTTTGGAAGCATATCTAAGTTTATTAGTTTGATAAATATATCATAGTAAAATTTTAGTTGTGTTTCTCAAATTTTAAATTTTTTAGGCATAAAATTTAAAAAAGTAATATAGTTTAGATGTGTTTTATATATTTGTCTCCAAAAAAAATTTAAAAAAATTGCCTAATTAAAATTTTTTATTTATCAATTTTTTTCATTATTCTCACCCATTTCTCAAATTTTCAAAAACTCATTCTTGATATATTAATTCAGTCTGGAATACAAAAATTAAAATTTTTAAGTATAAGCAGGTAACATTTAAAGCATAATATATGGAACATAAAGATAATTTATAAATCACTTAATATATTTGAATTATTGAATTAATGTATTTAAATTGATATGTTTTTTAAGGGATTTTTGACTATCAATTAAAATTTTCATAATAGTTTGTTGATAATCACTTACTACATATTTTTAAAATTTTATTATTCAAGTAATTATTATTAAAAATCATAAATAATTAAATTTATAATTATTTTTTATTTTTTAGTTATCTAATTCACTTCAATTTGAATCAATCATTTTTTTAATATTGGCTTTGTAAAATTGTCTTCAACTCTTTGAAATATTTTATTCAAAATTTCAAGTTCATACTAATCAAATTATCAAATAATTAATTTTTAAAA
>JAOTQR010000002.1:19812912-19830226 GCA_025774065.1 Solanum ossicruentum | reverse complement strand
TTAAATCTCTTTATATTTCTTGTTTAGTTGATATTATTCACTTGGGGCTTCCGCTAGCTCAATTATCCCAACATAATATATCAAGTAAAAAAATCAGGTGTTGAATACGAACGCTTATCTACTGAGTTTATCAACAGAAGGATGCAAAAAGTCTTACTCTAAAAGAAAGTACCTAATTCTATAAAAGTCCAATAAACAATTAATTAAAGTACTTATAACGCTTATCATTATTTCGAAAATAGTCGATCTATATTTTAAATATAGGAGTCAGGTTGCGTACATCTGACCCCCCCCTTACTCTGCAATGGGCGGGAGGCTTTTTAGACAATGGGATAATGTTGTTTTTTATAACGCTTATCATTATAATTGAGAAAAATAACCTATCCTAATAAAATCATATCTTTCACATATCCATCTTCTATATCAAAGTTTTAACTTTATAAAGAGACTATATTTATTTAATTGATTAAAAAGAAATTTTGAATGTTCATCACCACTCCATCCATTTGATTTGTTAACATGACAAAGATATCACGTATTAAATCAAGTTTTTTAAAAAAAAAATTAGTGTTGTAAGTGTCAGCACACACTTTATTTTATGCTGACTCTAATAAGTAATAACAATGCAGAATCAAAGAAAAAGGAAACAAGGAATATTAACAAAGCCTGTAGAATAAGGAGATCGGACTAGGCATCACATTAATGATCAAATCAGGTTAATATTGTATCTCTATTTTCATTTCATTAGTCATATATACTATTGCTTTTCTGGAACTAATTAATCCGTAGATAAATCGACTAGCACACAGTGACAATCAACAAGTCTATGAAAAAATTTCAATTCCCCCCCCCCCCCCTCCTCCTTCTTAGTGGTATCACTTGGATATTATGTAAATTGTAATGGGATAATTTTATGTATGTGACAGTCTATGCAATTTTTTTCCATACTAGATTTGATATTTTCTGATTTTTTTTTGTTATAATAAAACATAGTCAAGTTAGTTTTTCCTTTCATAAAAATAATTAATTTTTGTGATTTTAGTGCAACATTCCATCGAAAATTAGTGATTAAATCTCAATTATGTTATTGTTATTTACTTTGTATTCAAACCGTAACAGAAATAGTAAATAATTGTAATCTCAGCGAACTCATAGAAATTAACAATGGATTTATACAATAGAAAATCTATTACACAAGTAGTGCTACCTCAAACTTTTGTAATTTCACGAAATCAAAGAACCAGCAATGAATTCACACACAGACTTGAATTTATTTTGTAAGAAAATTTATGCAGAAGAAGAGAAAACTCTATGTATAGTTAATGTTGCACGTGAATTTACCTGTTCAGAACAGATTCATTTATCAATCAATCACATCATTTGCGGAAGTCAAAAGAGCGACGACGACGACGACGACATCGTGAGGGATCCCCTCTACTTGACTCTTTAAGAGCTAGAGGAAGTATTTCCTCATGTAAGGACAAAACTTTTCCTATATTCTACTAATGAGGGAGAAATGAATCTTCATTTTCTCTCTATTTGGTTCCCCCGATATTTCCTTATTTTTTTCAATCCTCATTTTTCAATTTAACATCTTACTACTTAAACCCAACACTTCTGCCCATGAATATAAATTTTCTACCAGAAACTCCTTATTGACGAGTCAAATTCCAATGAGACGTTTACTAAATATCCCAATACGCAATTTTGCGATGATTATATCTTTCTAGGTTTGTAGCATTGATAGATGTTGACATTAACCTAAATGGCCATGAATCAATTGAGCTTCAAATATACAGACTAAATTGCATCATAGACTCATAGCAAACGTTTTCCCTATAGTTTTCTTTTGAAAAATAAAAATAAAAATCTGCAGATCCTCTCAATTATTTTTTTATAAAAATAATTTTGGGTGAATTTTAAAAAAGAAACGAAGCACCATGATGGGGTTTTAGATTGACGAAAGGAATTTGTATCACTTAAGACCCATTAAAATTTTGAGGAGAAAACAATTTTTGATAGTTATTATTTACATTCAAAATTAAAATCGAGACTTTTAATTATAGACTTATGGACGGACGTCCTATCACAACCATTAATGAATAAAAAGGAAAAATATTTATTGATACACCACTTTTGGTGGAAAACCTCTCCATCAATTGGTTTACCATCAATTAATTCTAAAGTTTGGACGGAGGCGATTCATCAACAACAACAGCATATCCAGTGATATTCTACAAGTGGGTTGAAAGGATAGATTGTGCGCAGACCTTCATAGACGTAGAGAGGCGATTCAAACATTCAAAATCAAAATCATCACAAAAGCAATAAACATTAAACAAGACCACAACATAAAAAAATCCCATAGATTCAATCCAACAACTTCAAATTACATTTTTGTTTCTTCACCTTAAAATTCCATAACCTATCAACCTATACCAACACAAGCCCTAAGATAAAAAAAAACAATCTTAGATGACTTACGACTTTAATCTTCTAGGGTTCTTCAGCAAAGACAGTGACTTTGATAACGGAGCCATTTTTAACACCATATGTAGATAAATTCTCATCACTCTTCATTTCAACAGAATTGTGCCTCAGTAACATATAGTCACTCCCCCAAACTTTTTTCACAATTTTGATCAAATCTTTGACTTTATCACTTGGTTTCACTTCAACATGAAATTCAGAAGTTGGTGACTCAACTTTCACTCTGATTTTTTGTTCTGATATGGCCATCTAGGAATTAAAAAAATGGAGAAATTGTTGATGGAATAAAGAAAAAAGGGGGTAGTTTTTATAGTGAAAATTTAGTTTTCCTCAAAAGCCAGCTGTATCCTATGCATAATATATTGACAAAAAGTTGTCAAAGATAAAGACAAATTAAACCATAGGCTTAAATGTTTTTTGATTTGGTTGGTTGGTATTTTTGATTATTTTGCCTCTTTAGATAAGAGGGAAATTACACTTAAAATTCCATCAAAATAAGCATCCTTTTTTTAAAAAAAAACTATCTCTCCCCTTATTTCATTTTATATGTTATCCTTTAATTTGACACGATATTTAGAAAAAAAATATTTTCGAAACTTGTTGTCTAAATTCATTTTTAGGTATTTGTGTGACTGGGAATTATTTTATTAAGGATAAAAAGAGAATTTTAAAGTTAAATTATTTTCAATTAAACTAAACTGACATTTTTTTAGGACAGATTAAAAAAAGAGTGCTACATAAAATGAGTACTAGTTTACTATAAGTGTTTTGCATGTGTGTGTATTTATGTTTAATCAATACAATTTTATATAAGAAAAAAATAAAATTATTAAAAAAAAATAGCAATTGACATTAAAATAAAGGGTATATTTATCTAAATAAAAGGTCATTTAAATAAACGTGAACCTCTTTTTAAATTTTCTTGTTTACCATTTAAAGTAAACATATTAATTTTAAAGGTCTTAAATATTAGATTTTAGTCAATTTTAAATTAGTAAATATTATTGCTTCTTACCTATTTTATAAATAAGCAAAAGCTTTAATAGTTATACTTAAGATTAATTTCAAAATCTTAAATATTAGGATAATAATGAAATGATAATTATTTGAAAAAATTAGTAATGAGAATTTTGCTTACAGTGAATCTTTCGATTAAGGAAAAACAGTTAAATCTATATTTCTCAGAACCTTCGTTTTTCAATTTCTTTTTCTAAAAGTGATATAAATAATTGTTAGTCTTTAAATATATATTAAAAATAGTATAATTTTGACGCACCAACCAAATAAATAAAACTATTTTTCGTAGAAAGTGACTTCCAGCATACTAAAAACACTAAATATTAATCTAAGATTTGACTAAAAGGAGAATACACAAGTCTAATATAGGACTTTTTAATTTTAAAACTAGATAAATAGAGTCAAATTTTTATTTTCAGTTTTAACCTTAATTCTTTTAGAAGCACTAATTTAATGTACGTGATTTGTACGTATATGTTGTATCAATCTAAAAAATATATAGAAATAGTATTTGCTCTTAAACGAATACAATATTCATATAATAAAATTTAATAAATATTATTAATTTGATATAATAGTTTAATCTATTATGAACAAGTAAAGATGAAAAAATCAATTCAATTACTTGTAATATAGAAATATGTTAATAGTTTATGAATACATAATAATTTGGAGTTGAATAGTTAGGAGCTAAATAATTAATTGATTTTTAAAAAAGACTCTTAAATATAAAAGAAGTAGTTTAATGTTTCCAATATAATTTTAATTACTCTTTATCTTTTTAAATTTGTTATATTTCATACTTTTATTAACAAAATATTTTACAATCAAAATTCTAGCTAATTTTAAAGTCTTAAATATTAGAAAAATAATTATATTTTTCTATTTCTTTCCTAGCCTAGATAATTATTTATATAGAATAAGCCTAAATCAAGAGAGAATTCTAAATATAGAGAAATTCTAATTCAAACTCAAAACTAAACAAATAAAAGATAAAGTAATAAATTAAGAAAAGTAGTGAAAAGAGAATTTTGTCTAAAATGAAGTCTTTTAATAAAAGAAAAAAGATCAAACAACATTTCTAAGGATCTTCACGCTTTCAACATAATATAGGTAGATAGATAATATTGGAATTAATACAACAATAACATATCAAGTGAAATTTTACAAGTGAGAAATATTAAAAATTAATAATTTCAAAATTAAAAATTCAATCAAACTGAAATACAATTAATTAATATAAAATTATTATTCGTTATTCCGCGAATCAAATTATCTATCAAAAAGATTTTGCTTGAGTGTGGACCAATTCGAAATTGGGTACCACTTTCCGTTTGAAATAACTCACCCCTTGTCATTTAAAAAGGGAGAAGTCATCAAAGTTCGATAAAGACATGTTGTTTTGGACTTGTTGCGACTAATAAATTGTCCCAATGCGTGAAGATTCTTCTTTTCTACGTTGTCTTTTTCTACGGTATTCCAGAAAATAGGGGTTTTAAGAGAAAATTATAAATAATTTCATGTCAATCTTTGAGTATATTATACAAAGGATCACCAAAGTATGTGGTGCAGTAAATGAGACTGTTCCTCCCTTAACCAGAAGTATCTCGGGTTCGAGATCTGGGAATGAAAAATCCTTGGTAGAGAGTGATTTCCCCCAAATGAGACTCTACAAGTATCTCGGGTTCGAGATCTGGGAATGAAAAATCCTTGGTAGAGAGTGATTTCCCCCAAATGAGGCTCTACTCCGTACAAATCCGAATATAGTCAGGCTTCAATATGAACATTCAATGACGAGTGAAAAACCCTAAAAAATGAGGTACAACACTATTCTAAATGTTGTAGGCGTAAGTAGAAAACGTGGAGGGTGGAGGTTGTTCCTATCAAGCATTATTGTATGTAGCTCATACGTATATATCTCTCGAACAATCATAGTACGATCATTCATCTAACATAAATCAATGAGTAGATCTCACTTTCCCTAGTTCCTAAAATCATAACTTAGAAGAATAATGTATTCACAGAAAATAAAACAGGGGTCCTACTTCTTTATTAGAAGTGTGTTCGGTATGAAAAATATTTTCCTATTTTCCTTGATTTAATTAGTAAATATTTTTATTTTTTTTTAATAATTTCTCTAAGAAAAATAAGTGGCATTGTTTCTTCATTTAAGTGTTTACCTTCGCAACCATTTAATGTTGTCTATTGGGGACCATGACTTAACAAAGACTGGTAGTAGTTGGGTATGAGGAAGAAACAAAACAAACCAAAATTTCCATCCTATTTAATTTGTGGCCCAAAACACTATGATTCTAAAATTAGAAAAAATTACTTAAACATGTAATTTTTAATCAATAATTACTGATTTTAGCAATACTTTTTATTCATTATCATTTACGATAATATAATGATAAATCTGCACTTGTATCAAAAGTGAATTATCCATGCAATATGGGCGTCGGATGTACGCAGGCAATATAAATATATTATAAGTATTTTGAAATTATTATGTTTGTTTGGTAAGAAATTGATATAATATATCATAAATGTATTGATGTATGTGATAAATGTATTATCCATCAAGGGAACTTGTATTATATATATTTTATAAATAATTCTCCGCAATATAAATTAAAACTGTATTACAAATGTATTATAAGTGTTCAACAAAAATAAATTATTATTGTTATAAATAGTGAATATTTTTTTAAAAAGTGTGTCAAATCAAACTTTGACGATTAAAAGGGAACAGGATTCTATTAAAATGGAGCTAGCTAGGTCGGGTATATAAAAAATGCAAAAATATCACACGTGGGATTTGTATTTGAGTGACAAACTAATTTTCTAAAAATTGTCTTTGCCATTATATATATCAAAAGACTTGTCTGTGTCAAGAAAATTTCAATGATTTATTAGCTTATTTTTATTTATTATTAATGCAGTATAATTCTTTGACATAAAAGATTCAATTAAGTTTATACATTGTGTAATATCAAGGTAAAATTCATAAAAAGTCATTTTTCAGTCCAGTAATTGTCATGGAGTTTTTGTGAAATGACAAAAATGACCCCTTATATGTAGTAGTAGTTTTAGATTAGTCCTTTTATGTGTCACTTGAACAATTATGGTCATTTTTTAAGATTGCAAAAAATGAGCACTTTTGATCTCTTAGGTTTGTTGAAAGTAATCGCTTTAGATCAACTTATTTCAAGTGTTTCTAAATTAAAATAAACAAATAAATTATAAATTAAAAATTTCAAACTTATAAATCATAAGCTATAAGTAAATCGAAACAGACTCTATGAGGCTATGAGTACTACAATGCTTATATGAAATGAGCATTTCAGGACTTGATTTTCAAGGCCTATGGAAAAGCAAAGAGTCACGAGCTTAAGCAGGAATAGGGTTGTTACACCCCATGAAATTACGAAAATGTCCCTGAACTTTGTCGTGCACACAATGTATATTCCCAAGTTTTGATGAAAACTTCGAGATCAGATTTGCAATAAGTGCGAAAAACTGAGTCGAAAAATAGTCTCGACTCGGCTTTATCGCGAAAAAACGTGAATTATTTTTTTCAAAGAATGTTTAAAAGATTGGGGTTTCCGCGCCCCTTCCACGACGCGGAGAGGACGCGAACCACACTTGGTCTATTTTCAAAAAATTCGACGAGAATTGAAATTTGCGAAAAAGTGCAAAAATGCGCGCACTGGGAGCCCTTTTTTTCTTTTTAATTGGGAAGGGCAATTTCATCCTTCCCAATGTATTTTTAAATCCTCAGGTCGAATTTAAGATGTATTTTTTTTTTACAAAAGGGTTTTAAAACCCAAAACCATCCTTAATCTATTAATTTTATGTTAAGTCTAAGAGAGAAAAATGAGAGGAAAGCAACAGTTTCAGAGGGGAATTCAAGATTCTTCAAAGATTCGTCATTCCCAGGTATGTAAAGACTACCCAAAAGCATGAAATTGTTCTTCCATATGCCAATGTAGAGTTAGGATGTAAATTAATGTCTATAAGTCTTGAATTATGATTTTCTTGAAGGTTCTTGAATGTTTGTATTAAATTCTTGGATATTATCTTGAGTTCTTGAATATGTTCTTTAAACTATACTTTCATATCCTAAATTGATGATCATCATGCTTAAAGTTATTGTATACTTGCATACTTATATGATTATGATTGAACTCTTATAAATTCTCTCCGTAAACACTTGAATAATGAATTTAGGGGGATGTCTACAGCCTTAATTGTCTGAATATGATGTTTAATTGAGTCTGAGTCTTAAGGTGATGAGTGTTGATGATTGTGTTAGCTGGAATTATACTGATAGAGTTAGATGAACATAATCCCTTGAAATTGGAAGGATAGTCTTGCTCGTAGAATTAGAGTAACGGGAATCCTGGATGAATTGATGGTCTTATGAGTATGTCGAATCTTGGGATGAGTATTGAGTATCGAAAATGAGTAAGAGTGAGTCTCACTCGCACTCATTACTTATGTGTCCAGCGTAGCAGAGGATTGAACTGTGATAACGGATGTTTCCTTAGTCCCAAAAGAGGACTTACTATTATTATAAACCCCTGATGCACGCCCTTTTAACCCGGCAAGATATTGGGCGAATGCCACAACGACATCGCTTTGTTGTATCATCACCGGCTCATAGGTAATGGGTGTAGGTCAAAGAAACTCCCAGATAGTTTCATGAGGATAGAAACTCTGATGTGATATGATAGTTTGATGTTTGACGGATAGCGAGGTGATAGAGTCTTGTCCCTTACTCTAAGGTGAGATTGAGTGATTGATGAGAGCTTGGTAAAATGTTTCCTTTTCCTTTAGCCCATTTTACATACAGTACATTCCACGTACTAATGCTTCTTTGGCACTGCATCATTTTGTGATGCAGATACTGCAGACAGAGGACTTCAGCAGCCTAATCGCTGAGGTTCAGAGCTTTGATTCCAATTTGTGGTGAGTCCTCCCCAGCCTTTGGAGGATAGTTATTTATTTACCTTTATGGAAGTACGTCTTTTGATTGTGGTACTCATGACCTGTCATAATACCTTCTTAAATGTTAGTTATAGAGGCTTCATAGACATAGACGGTTGATGGATAGTGTCGGGATAGTTTAATTCTCATTTCCTTTCTTTGAGATATTTATTCATATTTATCTTTGTTAGTTGACTAGTCTATTGAATCTTTCGCTGATGAGTTGATTGAGCAATGATAAAGAAACTGAGTGATCCGCTTGGGAGCTAGCAATAGTCTCCGAGTGTCAGTCACGCCTAGGATACCCTTTTGGGACGTGACAAGGGCGTATGTGTTTTTTTGGTCATCCATCCGACATTTGATGTGCACATTGGAGCTCGACTATTTTAATTTCTCTACCAAAGATTTTTCCATACCCTAGGCGCAAATTCGAGACCTTTGATTAAGAAAGGAGCGATATTATTCACTGCACCACATCCTTTGGTGGTTGGACGTATGCTTTATTAGTCTTTTTGTTTGTTTGTTGACATCTTGTATAATTTGTATCATAAACAACTAGTAAATTCTTGAAAGTGAAAGTAATAATGTATGAGGCAACAAATAATGAGCTCAAACCTCGATAACACTTTTGGAATTCACTAAATTACAAGTTAATCCAATTGGCCATTCATCAAGTAAGAGAATTAAAATATATACCTAGATAATTTTAAGAAAGTAGTACTGAATTCAGAACACATAAAACTCATACGGGACACATGATGTATGATCAACTCCAACTCTGGCATTTTATCTTATTTTAGGCTAATCTCAACTAGGATCATACAGCGGTGTTACAATACACCCTAATCTTGTAACATGATACACCCCCTAAATTTTCACTAGGTTTAGGAGTGTTTTAAACACTCCTCTCGACTTTTTATTAAGATTCTTATTCTACTACTATAGTTTGACGCCACATGCTATGTCATGTAGCAGACAAGGATGAGACTTTGTAATGGCTTGAAGTGACAACAAAGGTGTCAATAGGCCCATGGGCCGTTCCGTAGTTTAGTTAGTTCACAACCAGCCCAATTTTATATTTGGCAAAGAACGGCAATATACTGGACTTGCAACAAATGGGCTGGCCCACCTTTTTAGAATTGAAAATTTGGGTTTAGGCTTCTTTGCCACCGTAGATTGAAACTTTCCCACAAATATTTTCAAATTGGGAGGATAATCCTCTCTGTGAACTGACCGTACCCAAGTCAAACACATATATCAAGAATTTCCAAGTACCGTATAAAAAATTTATATACTAGGCTTAAAACAAATAAAGATGAATATATATGATTATAATAAGGCTGAATATATAATTTTAATAAATATTATAGAAAATTATTATTTTTCGCAGGAAGGTCAAGGAAGTTGGTGACCTGATGACAGGGGAACCGGCGACCAAAGCCCCAGTGAACAGCATCCGTAACTATAACGGTCCTAAAATAGCGAAATTCCTTCGACTCGCACGAAAGGCGTACAGAGGCTCGGTGAAATAGACATGTCTATGAAGATGCAGACTACCTTCACCTGGACAGAAAGAAGAAAACAACCTTTTTACTTTTATGAGGTATACCTCTATGAGGTAGTAGTAAGGTCTGAATACATTCTATTCTTCTCACTTGTGAGATTACACTGAATATATTATTGTATCACAGAAAATTATTTATAGAATAAGTATAACATAATTTTATTGATGAATAATATTTCTATCACACACTTTAATATATATTATATTAATTTCTTACCAAATAAGCATAATATATTTTTAAATACTTATCATGTATGTATATTGCATGCATAATTTACTTTTAATACAAGTGGTGATTTAAAATTATATTATAAATGTATTATAAATAAGTGCTCAGTAAAAAATATATTATTATTATTATTATAAATGATAAATATTTTATTAAACAATAAGTTTTCCTTGTTGGAATAAGGAATCAAATCAATCATTGTGTTTTTCAAAATTAATTACGAACTTTCAACTAAATTATTAAATTCTGAGAAAAATTTTCGATTAAAAAAAATATATTGTGAATTCATCTCTCTTAATCAGTTCAGTTCAGGTGAGAGGTTGGATGTCACTGTCCCGCAATTTATAAAGTCTTCTACAGTAGTTTTGAATAGATTTTTTATTTTATTTTTTTATTCAAGAATATTCATATAAGACAAAGTAAATATTATATGCATAGGTACTTATTAAATTTTTTAAATTTGTCTCCGTGAGTTTTATTGGCCATGGAGCTTTAATCAAACTAAAGATTCACACACGTATTAATCACAAAAAAAAAAAGATAAATGTATTATTTAATTTAACTTAAACATAGTTCATTCCAATTTTGTCTATCAATTTGGAACTGTTAAACTACATCAATTTACATTTATTTTAGGAAAACTTAGGCTGATAACTAAATATATACTAATTAATTAGCTAATATAATTATAGTTTGAATTAATTATGATTCGCGACAAGCATCTACTTGTAATTATAGTTTAAGTTTTGTATAATTCCCATGATTTATATAAATGCAGTGCGCGATTATACAAAATCTGTGCGCAAATTAAATTGCATAGAGAAATATACAAATACTGTTAATTGTATAGTGAATTATACAAACACTGTACACAAATTGTATAGCGAAATATACAAATGCTATACAAAAATTGTGAATTGTATAGTAATTTATACAAACGTCCAACAAATGCTACACGAATTATATAAATAATATTATAACTATATTTACAAAATGTAATTATCCAAACTATATTTATGAAGTATAATTAATATATTTTTAAGTGATTATATGAAAAAATTTCTCGTTATTTTAAGGACGATCTAATACACCCTACCCTCTACACCCAAAAAAAAAAGTACTTACTACAAAATATCTAGTAGTTAATAAAAGTCTAATCATGCAGTTAAATTGGAGAAATTATAACATCTCACAACAATCAAGGACGATTCTACATCAGGTAAAATAGTGACTTATAAAATTTTATTTATTTATTTTATTTATTGTGATTGAAAAGCAAACTTGAATAGTAATGTCAATTATATTTCTCCTCTGAAAAGATAATTTAATAGTGTATAAATAGTTTAAATACTGTCACCGATAAAAGATAGTAGTTGGAACATGCTATTGATGATTTCATCTCGTTCATATTGTTACTTTGTTGTTGTTGATTATTATAAGATTATTTTTTAATGAAATGTGTTTATTACAGAGTGATAATATAAATTTATGAGTATTCTTAATAATTTTTAGAACTTACGAATATAAATCATATATATTTTTAAACTAGTCAAATATTCTTAGGAAAATTTGGGGCCAAAAGATATAGCACAACTTCATCCAAAAATAACGTTCCCAGAATATTTGTGAATGTGGGTGAATTGCTAGCTTAATCGGTCTTGATTTTGAGTTTTAGATGTGAAAATTATTTTATTATAAAGCATTTTCTTCTTAAATAAGCCTTACACTAGACGAATATAGGCATCAAACTAGATGAAAAAGCTTGCATTTATTACATTTTACAACAACAACAACAACATACCCAGTGATATCCCACAAGTGGGGTCTGGAGAGGGTAGATTGTACATAGACCTTAGCGCTACCTCATAGAAGTAGAGAGGTTGTTTCCTAAAACATTTATTACATTTTACTATCTTAAATATTTCTCACTTTTTATTTTCATGCCACAAGGTGTTTTCTTCTTCCCTTAAATTTTTAACTTGGTGTTCAATATCTGTATTCGATCCTATTAACATTAACATTTGTACATTGCAAGTCTCATTTCCGGGGATGACACTCATAACATAATTTTTTTACTTCATTTTCAAGAACGTCAATCCGAAATCTGTAATCAAGACTAAACACATCTCATTCACCACAAGCCATTGCATTAAAGGTAATTAACTCAAACCAACAACATAGTAAAAGTACTATTCTCTTTGTTTCAATTTATGTGACATTTTTTATTTTTCGAGATTCAAAAAATTTAATTTTGATCGAGAATTATAGATGAAAATTTTAAATTTTTTGAAATGAAATTTATATATTTCTAAACTATGTAAAAAGAACTATAAGTCACAATAATTTATAATTCAAAATATTTAAGAAAATATATGAAAATTCTACAATAAAAAATATATTAATTTGAATTTTAAAATTTAAAATGTATCACATAAATTGAGACGGTGAGAATACTACTATTCAATAGTACTCATGTAGGGGCCAAAATATGTAAGGTGTTTCCCACAGTGGAGATAGAAATGGCAAAAATTATTGAAGATGGTACATTTTAAAAATTGTTCTTCATCTTGCTGCACTATTATATGTTTGTAGTACAAAATAACTTTCGAACATAGTAACCAAAAACAGGTGAAAGTACGTAATTATAAATTAAATGGTAAGGATCTTAATATTTTTGTTTTTTTATTTGTTCTGAAAATATTTTTCTTGAATTGACTTGTGTACATTTTACCTTATTCTTCAAATTTCATGTGCAGGATCACTGTGAATACTATGTTGTTAGCATTTCTATAATTTTGATCGATTTATTTTTAGTTTACATAAAAGATATTTGAAAATAACATATAAGAAAATATTAATTTGCATTAGATATTTATACTCACAAAGTCCAAGGTAGTTTGCTAAACAAATTTGCTTACTAGCAAAGTTGTGATGGATAAATAAAATTTCGTCGTCTTTAATTAGAGATTTTCAATTCAACTTCTAGATATGAAAAATTTCAATAGCAAAAAATACTTTCTCCCTTTAATGAATTTTACGAGAATAACAAATTCAATTATTCAAGATCACTATGCGAGACAAAAGATGGAAAACAAAGAAAAACATACCTTGAGGCTTTAGTTTTCTTGTTTTATGACTGAAATTTCACATTTGACGGAAAATCTGCATTCAAAGTGTTTTGTTTCACAAAAGAAATATAAGATAGAATAAAAATAGAGTTTAAAATCTATATATTAGATGATGTAAAAGCATTTACATGATTATTAGTTTGTTAATTTATAAAGTTATTATAAACCAACCTCTATTTTACTATAACTAGCTAAGTAACCTATAACAAATGACAAATAACACTGCTATAACATGCATGTAATTAAATAACAACATTGATATAAAAAATGTAATCACATTATCGTCAATACGTATAATTTAAATCGCCCCAGTAACAACAAATAAACAATCAAAGGAATAACAATAACAATATACCTAGTGAAATCTGACAAGTGAGGTCTGAGAAGGGTAAAAGTATACGCAAATATTATCGCTACTTCATAGAGATACAGAGACTGTTTCTGAAAAGTTAACAATCAAAGGAATAATCAAAAAATCATATTAGTGCTAATGTGGCTATGACACATTGGTAGAAAAAATAAAGTTATTGTAAGGTAATTATAGTACAAAAGAATCTGTTTATACTCAAGTCAAACCCCAAATAATTTGCTAAAAGAATAACAGCACCCTCTAATTTTGACTTCAACTAAAGATACACTATTATCAAAAAAAGACATGAAACAATGAAAAATAATTAATCTTATATTATGTAAGAAACCACTCATAGAATAAAAGGGGTTCATAATTTTTATGCATGTAATTAATTATTTACATAATCAGATCATTTATAAGGTAAAATAAATGGTAATTTACCTGCTATTTTTATAACAATATTGGGAGATCTCGCAATATTGGTATATACAACTTAAATCCTCGAAGAAATAATGTACCTAATAAAATTGGATTTGGGGTATGCTTCTGTAGGTGCCATGCTAATCTTCTGTTTAGTCATTTATTGCTAACGCAGCATCATCAAGATTCACATTTAATTGCATTTTAATAACAAATGTTTGAGAATCTTGATGGTGCTGCATTTGCAAACGACGACTGTAAAAGCAAATAACTCATGATGCCCAAGGAGACCAGAAAATCAAAATTTATCATTGAAATAACAAAATCATAAGTGTTGTACAACAAAAGATTCTGAATGTTTTAATGACAAGATTGAAGTAATTTCCAGCAAAAATATATATGTAAAACCCTAAAAAATCAAAATGGTAAAGATGTTGAATCTCACAATTATTCCCATCAATTAGAATCATATGACATCAATTTTCTATATGTCAAAAATAGAATCAAGTAAATTAAGAAATTAAAGAAGAAAAGAAAACATCAAGGATGGGATATGGTAGGATGGATGAAATATATCTTTATTAGATCTCAGATGATGTGAATTTGGATCGATAATACCAGAAGGTATAAATAAATTAAAATAATAAAAGAAGAGGAAAAGGACCACAAAAAATGTGATGAGATCTCGAGTTCAAATCTTATAAATGAAAAATCCCTATCAAAGCTTCCCCTTTATTGGATCTAACATGTGTACGAATCTGGATTAATCGAGCTTATATAAGTTTCGAACATCAGAATTGAAACTTTGAATAAATAATCAAAGAACAAGAAAAAACGACAGATCTTTGTACTCTATGATCTTCACATATATATTTCTACAAGCTAAGATTTAGATCAACAAAAGGATATTTGACACAAACACTAACTAGATCAAAAAACTTGATGTGTGAATCAAGAAAATATATATTTGTTGAAGAAAAAATATGATATTTGTTAGGGGTTTCAAAGAATTAAAACAAAAAAGTAAAGAGAAAAATCCTAGCAATTAAAAGAGCCAAGATTGATGAATAAACGGATATTTCTTTTTTGGATTGGCATAGATCTATGGCTACCATGAGTTGGAGTTCTTATTGAGCTTTATTGTGTGCTTTCTATGAGAGAGAGAGAGAGAAAGAGAATATTATTTGAGTGGAGAATTAGTACTATAGGGTTTGGGGTTGAAATTTCATCCAATTAATTATTGGCATGTTCTATATTTGTTTTATTTTTATAATTATAAGTACAACACCAACAACATTACCCAATGGCTCAAAGACTCTCGCTCATTGCGGGATAAGGGGGGTCAGATGTACGCAGCCTGATGCCTATGTTTAAAAACATAGTGCGACTGTTTCCGGATGACCCATGATTAGCGTCAAAAGTTGCGTTGACTAATTGCTACTTCACAATTGAAAGAAGCGCAGACAGTTTACAGAACCATTTTGCTTTATTCCATCATACCTTAAAGTCAAAAAATAGTAAATTTTTTACTCCATCCAAGATTGATGGAAATATTTTTATAATTATAAGTATGTATCAAATATTAAGGGACATGTGTAATATGTTGAACACGCATAAATAGTTTTCATAAGTTATAAACTCATCAAATTGGCTCTAGTTGTTTCTATCAAATCGTGAAATAGTAGTATTAGAATTAGTTATAAAATAATAAAAATAACAAAAGTATTTATAAGGTGCCTAAAATTAAATCTTTTTTATTTTTTACTAAATAAGGTAGATGATAGCAAATAATTTTTCTTAAAAATCAACAATGCATATTATTCCTATAGTACAACAAACCAACAAAATAATATTAAAACAACTAATTTTAGTATATCTTATCTTCAAATCAAGTTACAAATTATTATTATTTGATTTTCATTCTAGTCGTTTGGTTTCATATCTTGTATTTTCTGTCTTTGGAGATAATATTTTTGAGATGAGGGTCATTCGAAAACACCCTCTCGATCTATCTCTATGAGGTAGTGGTAAAGTTTGCGAATATTTTGCACTTCGTACATTCCACTAATAAAATTTTACTAAGTATGTTACTGTTATTGTTTATCTTCAAACCAAATGTATGTCCTCTAATAGTATAAAGAAATGTTATATTATTAATACTAACTTTATCTATAACTATTGAGTAGTGAAAGTCTTAGATCAATGATTGATAAGATGGATGGTTCCCTATTTGATCTTCATAAGTTCATAACCCTTCCAATAAGGTTTTACTATAAAGTACATATCAATCTATTCTTGTTATTAAAAAATATCAAGTTGCGTACATGTGTATGGTGGCATCAACTTAATTAGTACCATTATGTTAATATTCTATGCTAATTGATAGCCACAAAATACAAATGTCAGTAAAAACTTTCTTTTCTAAAAAAAACTATTTATTTATTTATTTTGTAAAAGTAAATACTTTATTATCATCAATTTATAACTTTTGTACGTGACATGGACATTATTCATTTTTATATTTCAAGATTTATATTAGGGAAGAAACACTATTAAAAAAAATAAGAACTAACGAAGAAATTTTATAATTAAATATCAAAATTTATCACAAAGTTTATTTAGTAATAAATTATCAAAAGAATCTATTAGACGATAAATTATTTACGAAACACATAGCTAATTAATTTTAATTTTCTCCTTAGAGAAATGTACCAAAAAGACTTGATATATTATTTACTACAAACTACTTAACAATCGAAAATGAAATAGCTAGGGAAGAAAAATACGAAAAAAACTCTTCCCCTTCATTGCACTTTATTTCATATATTTGTGACTCAATTTTTTTGTTAAAAAAAAGAAATTCTAATTTTTTTTGTATCCATAAATATATGGTGATAAGATTTTTGCTATTATAAACTTTTGAATTTTTAATCTTAAACCATAAAGCTTCTTATTAAGATTAGAGTACAAACAAACTAAAGTTAATATTAATTTTTCTAAAACCTATATTGTTCTTTTTGGTATTGCAGAAAATGGGGGTACACACTACACAGTACTTTCTATCTATGATATTGCCCGTATTCAGGCCCATGCCAAGGGGATGGAGGATCGTAGTCAAGGACGCC
>JAOTQR010000002.1:19800717-19812812 GCA_025774065.1 Solanum ossicruentum | reverse complement strand
TTTATCATATTTACATACTGTCGTGTGCTATTCATTGTTAGTCGCTCCTTCTGTTCCCTCCCCTCCCCTTCCCTTTCATTTTTTCATATCTAGTTCTTTCTGCTTATGGGTTTTGAGATGAGGGTTCCCATGAAACAGTCTCTCTACTTCTGTGAGAAAGTGATAAGGTCTGCGTACATTTTACCCTTCCCAGACTCCACTTGTGGGATTTCACTGAGTATGTTGTTGTTGTCTAGTTTAAATTTTAGAAAAAAAAAAAAAATTAAAGTCAATGTTTAATATAAAAAATTTATATCTTTAATTTTTACTAATTAGAAAAAATTTATTTCTTCGAATCCTATTTTGACTTTTTAAACCTGCAACCCGCCCAACCCCGCATTAGTTTAAAAAATACCTACTTCAACCCACCCCGCATCCCCCTGCCTCACATAGCTTTAAACTCGCCCCGCCTCGCATAACTCTAAACTCTCCCCATATCTACTTCAACCCACCTCGTTGACATCCCTGCTGGGCCTGCCTTCCAACTTTATTGGAAAAATGTTGATAAGGGATTAGGTCTTTCAAAGGGTCATTTGCATTTTAGCCTTTATTTTCTTCGTCTTGAATTTTCATCTCTCAAGGTAAATAATGTTTTGCGGTACGTATAAGTTTATATTTTTGCATCATAATGTCTCAAAAGTTATACTCCATGTCCTTATAAAACTTATGTCCTGCTAAACATAAGTTCAATCATTAAGAACAAAAATTAAAAATCAACCATTCAGAGAAGGGACAAAAAAACCCCAAATCCAAAAATTTCCACGAATGAACCACGCCAATGATTTGTAGTTTGAATCCATTTTACCCCTATAGCTCATGGCTACTTATCCTCGGCCCGCTAGTGATGTTATCTGTTTTAGGCCTAAATCCACATAACTAATTCTAAAATGTATTACTAATAGATAAGACATATTTATTTAGATATTCAGTATATCTCCTGTGTTTTGTTAATGTGAGACTTCTCATTTCAAGAGGAATTATTACATCCTACATTTCAAAACTCGAGTTCACAATTTTTTTTTCAAAAATTGGCTAAAATTAGATGAGCCTAGATCCTCCCAAGTTCAGCCTTGTTTGATATGGTCTATGACTCTAGTAAGGTACTATTATATTAAGACAAAACATTACAAATGGGAAGAGACAGCCTAGCTGTGAAAGGCTGTTCTTTTCTTCTTCTCATGTGGGGTGGGGGGGATAAGAAATAGTCACTTTTTAAGTCATGTAATTAAAATTAGTTACCTTAGAAATTTTGCCAAGAATATTTAAGAATTAATATATAGGCAGGTAAACTAATTTATTACCTATATTGCATTTATGTGAAAGGTTATTTTTGCTCATACAATAATAACTTTATCAGTTACTCTTAGGTTCCCTTTCAATTTAATTAAACATAAAACTCTATATTTAGACAAAACAAAATACTCTTTTATTTCTTTTTTAGTTGCCATAGTTTTATCTTTGAGAGTCAAACAATATAAAATTTGACTAACAATTAAAATAAATTTTTAAATCATATTAGGATGAATTATTACAATGTATAATATTTTTTTTATAGTGTTTGAATATCTAATTTTTTATTTTAAAAATATCAAATTAATATAATCTAATTTAACTTTGAGAATATGTTAAATTAACTTTTGAAAAGAGTAATAGGACAATTAAAAGTAAATGAAGGGGGTATCGTTAAGATTTTTTTTCTTAAAACAAAGCAAGTAAATCTACTTAGTACTTTTGCATCATTTGTTCGGGGGTTCGTATCGATTTGATTCGGTTCGATTTTGAAGTTGAAGATATTAATTTATCAATTATTCATCGTTATTGATTTAACCATTAAGATTTGACATAAAAAAATATTGAAAATCACTTAGAAAGTTAAGGACTTTATATATCAAATGTACTAAATATAATTATTTAATTTATTATCGGATTATCATTTAACCCCTTAAGAAAAAAATCTAAAACTATTAAATATCAATAATTCAATAATTTTAAAAAAAACAAAATTCATTACCAAAACGATTAAATTAATAACTCATTATTATCAATAAATCAATAACTTATTTTGAATTTAAGTTATCAATTTCGATTCGATTTTTGATTATACCTTAATTAGTTCCACAGTATATGGCCGGCAAAGCTATTATCACTCAAATTAAAAGCCTATAACTACCATATATAACATTTGTCTCCCTCTCAACATACAATAATATCCCTTCACTGTGAAACGTGACATAGTACAGTTTTTTTTTCCTACCTCGCGTACTACAGGGTCTATTTGGGGGTAGCACTCCAAATATGATTTTTTCGTTTTCCAAAACTCGAATTCTTGACTTCTGGTTAAGAGTGAACCATTCCCAATGCATCACAACTCATGTTGGTCATAGTATAGTTACTTTTTTTCCCCTAATAATCATTATATGATAGAAATCATTCCACGATTTCATGTATGAGAAAAAAAAACAGAAAGATAAGGAGTAAATGTAAAATTTCGTACAAAATTATACATTACCTAAATCAAGATAAAAATAAAAATAAAAAATCTTGCACAAAATCACTCAAATCCAGTACTATAAAATGAAGTGACATATATTTTCTAATAACCATACGTACAAATGTTATTTTTTCTTCTTTTCATATCCATGGCACCAAGAGAATTCGAAATTGAAGATAACAATATTATTATTAGTCGTTGCACCGCGAAAAAATCGGAGAAAAATAGTTTGACCAAGAAATGCAACGGTTTTGCAAAGAAGCAGAAGGCAAAGTTTTACATTCTCAGGAGATGTATAGCTATGCTTGTTTGTTGGCACGAAAGAAATGATCATTGAATTTCTTGAGGATTTTTTGGAAACAGACTCTCTATCTCTTTGTGATAGTGGTGAAGTCTGTGTATATTTTACCCTCTCCAAGCTCGACTTGTGCTATTTCATTAAGTATGGTATTGTTGTAGATAAAATTTCTTCATGAATTTTTTTAGTTTATAAGTTTGACTGTTGTTTTTTGGGTTTCATGATTTTGTGCTTTCATAGTTTATCATTTTGGTTCACAATTTCTTGGGAAAGAAGTTCATGTATTATGATTTCTAAATAAAAAAACATGTGATGAAAAAAGTGTAGAAGATTCATATAACTATAGTTTTGATGCATTTACGATTTGAGTATCTGAAATTTTGATTTCTAAATCAAAAAAATATGTGAAATTTTCCATTCACATCCAATTCACTTTGTATAGACGGCTCATTAATTAATAATTAAAGTACTTCCTAAACTCTAACGTAATTTTGAGATAATATACACATATTAATAAAAATATTTAAAAATAAAATTTAAATTATATTCTTTACTATTGTCCTTTGTAAAGTCATACATACTTCTTTCGTTTATTTTTACTTGTCACGATTTCACTTATCGAGATCAAACTATATAAATTTGGACCAATATTTTAAGACTTGTTTTTTCATTATATATTAATATGAAAAGAATTATAACCTGTAGTATTTTTCGTATAGTTTTCAACTATCTAATTATATTTCAAATATTAAATTTAGCTTTGAAGTTCAGTAAAGTTGAACTTGAAAAGCGAAATAGTGACATGTAAAAGTGAATGGAAGAGTATGTAGTGTAATTTATTTCCTAGAAAATATAAAATTTCAATAAATAAAAGAGCAAATATGAAAAAAAAAATTCAAACATTTATATTGAACTTTGGCCAATTTAATTATTTTAAAGATTGAAAAAACCTTTAAAAATTCAACTAATTTAAGACGAAATGAGTATTTTATTTTGTGAGAATCCTCAACAGCCCATCTCGATCATCTAAAAATTTGGTACAATAATATTGAATTTCGTTCATCATAATTTTATATTTTTTAGGAGATAAATTACATTACATACTCTTTCACTCACTTTTTTGTTTTAGTAAAACAAAAAGTGATGGAAAAGCTAGGCAGCTAATCATATCATCAACAAAGGTTGCGATGAAGTGAAGTAATAAATATTCCTTCATTTTTAAATAAAACTTCAAATTCAAGTTTGAACGAGGTGTCGTCTTTGTTAGAGAACGCTTTACTTCAATGTAAAATTTTTGAATTAAATTTAGATTATTCGAACTCTAACGTGGATAAGAAAAAAATACAATCGACAAGAGACATCAAGAATGTGCTGTCTGCAGCAGAAACAGGGTATGATGTTTGGTGCATGGTCACTCGTGTGCACCCTTCTTTTCAATAATCACTTCGTACGCTTATTTGGGCCATAATCGAATCGTCATCTTTAATTGTCAAATATAATCTTAACATATTTTATAATTATAATAAATTAATAATTAAAACGATGATTTTTTCATATATTACATTAAATAATTATTTATTATATTAAAAATAGCGATTGAGTTTGAAAAGAAATTTAGTTATCTCAAACTATTCATCAATTCATAAAATTATAACCAAGTTTGATTAGCGTAGTAATTAACTCATTAGATCGCTTAAACAAGTGTAGAAGGTTAAATGGAACTCAAATTCGTGAAAGATTAGTCCTTAACATGACGAGTTTTGGAATACCTCGAAAAATAAAAAAAAAATTCATAATATTATGTTATTATTATTTTTTTTTTTACAAAAAGTTTTAGCTTGCAGATCTGAAACCTTATGAGGTTAGTGTTTTAAAATTGTCAAAGATGCACGTGTAAAATCATTGTAATATAAACTTCCCACGCTCAATTACGAAAACACCCTCTCTGTTTTTAACACTTGCGTCTTTGTATTATAATGATTTTACTATACTTGCATTCCCTATAATACACATGCATGATTAAATATATTAAATTGTAAATTAAGACTATAAATAAGTCATTTTTTTCAAGGTTTTTTTGTATGAAATTAAAAAAAATTCAATGTTCTTATTTATGCTTTTAATTTAATTTAAAAATAATAAATATTTTTTAATACATTCGTCATTGAAATTTATTTATAAATAGAAAAATGAATCCAATTTATGTAATAAGATATGTCAATTATTAATACCAACCAACATTTTTGCTTACAACTTGCAGCATACAACCAATCAATGTCACTTCTTTGTTTAGTGTTATTACGCTACATTTGAAAATTAAGTTGTGTGTTTGATACGACAAAAAATATTTTTTTTCCTTGAAGATTAAGTTATTTTTTCTAAAAAATAATAAAAACATTTTAACAAACCAAACATGATACAATCAAAATTTCCTCTATTTGTATTACTATCTTCGTTCATCATTACTTGTTCATACATATGACTTAGTACCCTTCCTTAAAAAACAACAAAACTATAAATTATAAACTGAGAGTAAGAAAATCCAAACATAAGAAGTTTTTTCAACAGAATAAATAGAGCCCCATTGTACAGGGTTGCAAAATGTATGTAAAACATGAATGAAAATAAAACTTGGCCAACCTAACTATACAGGTCATCATCATCTGCTCCACCAGCTGAATTTGCAAAAGGATCAGCAGCAGCAGCAGCAGTAGTTCCAGTGGTCCTTCCAGTGCTAGTCTCGGAAAATCGGAATTCAGAACCGAAACCTCTGGACTGCTGCAATGTCTGAGCGAAAGCTTGGTACTTGCGGATATCTGCATCACTGACACTCCTCCTAGCGTACTTCATTGATTCTTCGAAATGAGCAGGCTTGATCTCGGATACCTCGTCTTCAACATCTTCCTCCATGGCTTCAGGATTCTCACTTCTCCTTTTTTCCCTCTCGATATCCTGCAAAAAAACACACACGTTCACCTTACTTTGCATGTAAACCAAAGAATGCTGAATTATTACTTCCTCTGTTTCAAAAAGTGCCCGACAACTCTTTAATTTCAAGAGTTAAATGGAGTTTTGATACATTCTACGTATCTTTAAGACCACAGGATTTAAAGAGTCCTTTTTACGTTGTTAACTTCAAACTCCGTGTCAAGTGAAAAACAGACGAACAAATTGAGACGGAAGGGTTAGTCATCAAACTTGGGAACTTACTTTCTCAATGTTTTCTCTGATAGCGTATTTGCAAGCACGCTGACAGATTTCTGTAATGTCAGCTCCGCTGAAACCCTGTGTATACTTTGCAAGAGCTCTTAGATCAATATCCTTCGAGAGAGGTGACTTCCTCAGGCATGCCTTGAAAATTTGGTGACGAGAATCTTCATCAGGGAGAGGAATATAGATCAATTGGTCAAGACGACCAGGACGCAAAAGTGCAGGATCAATAATGTCTGGCCTATTGGTTGCACCAATAATGAACACAGTCTTCTTAGCATTCATGCCATCCATTTCAGTAAGGAGTTGATTCAAAACTCTATCAGCAGCTCCCCCAGCATCTCCCGAGCTACTTCCCCTCTAAAAATTTTAAGATCAATCAGTAAGATAGACAAATTCCACAAAGAACGTGAAATTAGTACAGCTATAGATTACTGGTTAAGAACAAGATAACAAACCTGTGTGGCAATTGAGTCCAGTTCATCAAAAAATAGGACACACGGGGCAGATTGACGGGCCTTGTCAAATATTTCTCTAACGTTGGCTTCACTCTCTCCAAACCACATAGTAAGCAATTCTGGACCCTTGATACTGATGAAGTTAGCCTGGCATTCATTTGCAATGGCCTTTGCAAGCAACGTTTTTCCACATCCAGGTGGGCCGTAGAAAAGGACTCCCTTTGAGGGAGACATACCAAACTTCTCGAATTTCTCAGGATGTTCCACCGGATATTGAACAGTCTGTGCAGCAAGACGATTGAAAATAATTGATGTGAAAAGAACAACAAATTAAAAATAAATTAAAATGGTCATTCTGGTAGGACCATAAACATACCTCTTGGAGCTCGCGCTTGACATTCTCAAGACCTCCAATATCTTCCCATGAAACATTGGGAACTTCAACAACCTGCTCGGACGAAGTTACATATTTAAAATCAAATGAGAATTTAGTAGTGTCATAAATAGATGATGAGAGAAAATTAGACATACGGTTTCACGCAAGGCAGAAGGATTGCTTGTTCCAAGAGCAGTTTGGAAGTGCTCATTTGTCACAGCCATAGAGTTCAGAATCTCTGCATCAATGGTCTCATCCTCCAAATCTATCACGTCCATCTTCTCTCTGATGCATTGAAGTGCAGCCTCGGTACACAAAGCTGCTAAATCAGCTCCAACATAACCATGTGTATCTTTGCAAATCCTTTCTAAATCAACCTGCAATGGAAGATCCCAAAGTTAGCAAAATGCGAGTCTTTATTGGACAATATATGAGAACAGGAAAAATTAAGACGTGAAATTTTACTTCTTCAGCAAGCTTCATGTTCTTCGTATGGATACGAAGCACCTCAAGACGCCCCACTTCATCCGGAACACCAATATCTATTTCCCTGTCGAATCTACCAAACCTTCTCAAAGCAGGGTCAATGCTATTTGGGCGATTGGTGGCACCCATAACAATTACATGGGCACGTGACTTCAATCCATCCATTAGTGTCAACAGCTGGGAGACAATCCTCCTCTCAACCTCTCCATTTGTCTTCTCACGTTTAGGAGCTATTGAATCAATTTCATCAATGAAAATGATTGATGGTGCATTCTTTTCAGCTTCTTCAAATGCTTTCCTGAGATTGCTTTCACTTTCTCCCGCCAATTTTGACATGATCTCTGGACCATTAATGCAGAAAAAGAATGCCCCAGTCTCATTTGCAACAGCTCGGGCTATTAAAGTCTTTCCTGATCCAGGAGGTCCATACAACAAAATTCCTTTGGGAGGCTTGACACCAATAGATTTGAAGAGTTGTGGGTGCCTTAGTGGCAGCTCAACAAGCTCCCTTATTTGAGCCATTTGTTTGCGTACACCTCCTACATCATCATAACCAACCTCATCTAGTCTATTCTCATCTTCCCTACTCACAGGTTCACCCTCACAAAATATTTCAGTATCAGGGGCAACAACACAGTATTCAGAAGGATCGGTCTCAATAACCTTGAACTCTACACTTCTCATGCCTCCCCGTACCAGAAAAAGATCACCCTTCCTCACTGGTCTGTATGCTTCAAGAAAATAGGCTGCAGATAAACAAAATAAAGAAGCAATAGCATATCAGCATTTGTAGACACAACTAGGATGGGAACACATTACTTCAACAAGAAACATGAGTAGTAATTATAATTAACTGCGGACCATTGCACTCTCAGTTAGAAATTGCATGATGAATGGCACGGAGCCTCCCAGAGAGAGAATTTATCTTACTACATGTATACTACTAACCTAAGTCCAGCCTCTTTATTACATGTATACACCTAAATCGAATATCCCAATTAAAAGCAGTAGCAAGCCAGTAGACGGAAGAAATTCAAAAGCACATAATACTTACGCTTCAAGTAAGCATCAAAGAGGTTCCCAGTGACTCCTTCAATAGTGTCATCAATGGGAAGAATATGTACACGTTTGCCATACTTGACATCAGGACACTGATGCACAGAGACAACATCCCCAAGTCGGACCCTTAGGTTATTTCTAACAACCTTGTTCATCCTTATCTTCGCAACATCACAGGTGTCATCAGCAAGGGCAATGCAGATTGTATCTTTTCTCTTCTTACCCTACAAAACAAAACAAAATTTTAGAAATCAAATAGCAAAACAGAACTGCATTCATGAGAGCTAACTAAACTTATTGGTCATTGAACATGGGAAAGAAACCCAAAAATACAAAAACAAAAACAAACCAAAAATGTCAGCATGCACTTTAACCTCTTCAAAATAAAAGAAATAAACACATAAGCCGAATAAATCTAGATTGTTTGGGAGGAAAGAGCCAATATTCTAAGCTTCTTTCAGCAAAACTTAATTCATAGTCCTAGAAGTTTCAGCTTGTCATGATGTAATTGACTTAGAGCAAAATCAAGCACAGGAGCAAATTTTCCCATAGAGGTAAAGATAGCTCTACCAAAACTAAATTTAACCATGCAGTCCATACATCTATCGTTACTATCTTCCTTAATCGTCATAAGACTCTAAACTCTTAACCCAAATAGCAAAACTAAATTTAACCATGCAGTCCATACATCTATCGTTACTACCTTCCTTAATCATTACAAGACTATAAACCCTTAACCGAAATAGCACATTGGATACTAAGCAATCAGAGATTCCTATCAACAACAACATTACCCCAATGCCTCAAAGGCTCCCGCCATTGCGGGGTAAGGGGGGGTCAAATGTACGCAGCCTGACCCCTATGTTTTGACGATTGTTTCCGGATGACCCATGATGAGCGTCGAAAGTTGCATTGACTAACTGCTACTTCATCATACCCCAAAGCCAAAAAATAGTGAATCTTTGGCTATCAACAAAACACTACTAATATAAGAAACTAATAATTGTCTCCAAAAAGCAAAACATTCAAAAACACGAAACTTAGATTCAAAGTTTGAGGCAAAATCTCAAAACCCAACCTTTTTTTCACACATTAACAGCCAGTATCATAAACCCTCATTATCATGTGTGAAATTTAACCAAGAAAAGCTACGACAGTTTAGAAACATCACAGCTAAAAACAGCAAACTGAAGTAATTAAACAAAATCATGGGTAAAAAGCAGACATTGACCAAAATTTCAGAAACCCCAAACCCGAATTCAGATGTCCAAGCAAACTCCAAAATCCCAATCCAAAATCCCTCACACCAACCACCATTTCGAAAACCATAATACAAAGCACTAAATCCCATCAAACCACTCATATAATCAGTGATCCATAAACCCACAGAACTACCAAAATTAAATACTGCTTTCATAGCTAAAACACTAAACTCAAGTAAATTTAAACAAAATCATGGGCAAAAATCAGACCTTGATCAAAATTTCAGAAACTCAAGGCCTGACTTAAGATTTCCGAGCAAATCCCCAAATGCCAATCCATATTGAATCAAAAACTCCAGTACAAAGAACTAAAAAGCCATCAAATCCCTCAGATTATTGTCCAGCCATAAAGCCACACAACTACCAAAGCTTAATACTTCTTGCACAGCTAAGCACAGAAAACCCAGTAAATTTACCACTATCATGGACTTTCATCAAGAATTTAAAAACCCAACAGTCCAATATAGATTTCAAAGCAAAATCCAAAATCCCAATCTAAAAACACTCACATTAAATCAAAAACCATAGAGCAGCGCACCAATCAAAGCTTAATATCACTTGCACAACCAAACACAGAAACCTCAAATAAATTTCAACAAAAAAATCAAACCTTTATCAATATAGTGTCCCCACGAAAAAGCTGAAGCTTTTCCATAGTATCAGGATGAAGAGCAACAACAGAGTTGTCATCATTGGTTGCATCATCCACAATAAGTCGATTAGGCGACTTCTTCCTCTCCAAAATCGCTGTACTAAAATCCCTCTTTGTCCCTTTCCACACACACACACACGTTTTTTTTTCACATAAAATACACAAAAAAACAAAAAAGAAAAATTCGAAAACTAACAAATTGTAAGATCTGGAAAAAGGGTACTTACGAATCGGAGGATTCAGCTTTGTTAGTCATGATTTTGCAGAAATTGATTTGTTTCTGAAGAGTTTTGAATTGTTTGAGAAATATTTATATGAAAAAAAATCAGCCGAATTTACAGGGGATTGGGAAAACGAAGAGTTATATAAAGCGGAGAGTATCGCTATTTCTTGTTATCAAAGAAATCTGTTTTCATTTTATTTATTTTTTACATCTTCTAACTCCCCTTTTCATTGTTTAAATAGGAAGTAAACACTTTTTATTTTACTTTTCAAGTAAATAAATAAAATAAAATCACTGTTTTTAAAATTTATTTTCCTTCTCTAATACGAATTATGATAGATTATACGCAGTCCTTACCGCTACCTCATAGAAGTCCAACTTTCAGAATTCTTTCTTTGGGCTTTGAGCAAATTTAGGCATATTAGTTTGAAAATAATTATAACTCTCTCTGCTAGCAATCATAAGTAAATAAATTATTTTCACGGAAAAATCAAGAACACGTAGTGTATGGATTAAAGATCTAAATTCATGCAATAATTATATGATACAAACAAACATTATAAAGTTTCTTCTCGTATAATAACAAAACTTGATTCTCAAATTTGTTTTCCATCATCTTTTTTTTTTTTTAAATTTTTGTGGTGTTTGAGTCTGAGTGGGCAGTTTATATTCATGTTGATTAATTTTATGAAATATCAATCTATCACCTCCCACCAACAATAGATCTTAGATAACTAGACAGAGGAAGAAAGATTACAAGTTTGATCGGATTATATTCCAATGGCCTTCAAGAAATAAACTAATGATTTTGTTCTTCATAGGAGCATCTCACAGGGTCTTTTGGAGATAAACTCGACCACCATAAAATTTCACATTGGTCTATTACCAAAAGTGATCAACTTATTTAGTGTCCAATTGTCTAAGTAATCAAGCTTTTCAATATGTTTCCTAGATGTCATCAGTCTCCTCTAAAAGTTCATTTTAGATAAGAATTTTCTCCCTCAATAGTAACAACAACAACAACATTATCCCAGTGCCTCAAAGCTTTTGCCCATTACGGGATAAAGGGGGGTCGGACTCCTATGTTTAAAAACATAGAACGACTGTTTCTGAATGACCCATGATGAGTGTCGAAAGTTGCATTGACTAACTGCTACTTCACAATTAAAAGAAGCACAGACAATTTAAAGAGACATTTTGCTTTACGCCATCATATCCCAAAGCAAAAAAATAGTGAATCTTTGGCTCCATCCGAGATTGATGTAAATACTAGTGTGCTTATACTTACAAGTACTTCTAACTAATAAAGAGTTTAGAAGAAAGTTTTTCTATTTGGCACTTCTCAATACACATCACTGACTAGTAAGAAGAATATTTATTTTGTCATTATGTTTGTTATTTCTCACTTGAATTATTTAAAAATAAATAATTATAATCTTAATAAATTCATCACTAATAAAATGTCAATTTTTAATTTAATAAAAATAGATCATCTATTATTAAAATAGAAAAGATGGTAAACAATTGTAAAGTAGAAAATC
>JAOTQR010000002.1:19787274-19800617 GCA_025774065.1 Solanum ossicruentum | reverse complement strand
CATTATGTTTGTTATTTCTCACTTGAATTATTTAAAAATAAATAATTATAATCTTAATTAATTCATCACTAATAAAATGTCAATTTTTAATTTAATAAAGATAGATCATCTATTATTAAAATAGAAAAGATGGTAAACAATTGTAAAGTAGAAAATCTATATTTACACATAAAAATTGGGAAGTTGTAGTTTTAATATAATATTTATATCTTAGAAGGTCAATCAACTTTAAGATTATATTTAACATCATTAGACTTTGTTTTGTATCAATAAAATCACTCATCCAAATTAATTATAAAAAAAATTGACATGGCAAAATATTTTTTGTCTACTATGTAAATATAAAATCATAAATAAATAAAATTTAAAATTTTGATATGGTAAAGTTATTTATTTTTATATTATGAAAATATGAACCCGCGAATACATAAATTTTGTAAAATAATTTATTTAAATAAATTTACTAGTACAAAACTACAAATATAAAATATTAAATCAAGAAAAAAAAATATAAAAGAATTTGAGAGATATTTTTGTCTTTAAATATAATACCATGGCATTAAATCAAAGGGATTAGCTAATATCACCAAATAAGAGGTATTAATTAATAACATGTATGTGATATTAACTAATACATGGATTAGTTAATACATTGGTCCAAATTTCTACCAAACGTAGTATTAATTGATACCAATAGCTAATCCATAAATTATTTATCCTAATACATCCTACCAAACACCTCCTTGGAGTTTAGGACATAAGATAATGTCTGTAGTCTCAGATAGTTTTTTTTTCTTAAACAAAAAATTTCTATTTTCTAATCTATAAAAGTTTTCTAGTTTACTGTTTTGAACACAAAGTAATACCACCAGGCTATATATGCCAATATCAAGTAAATTTTTATCTATATATAGTAAAATTTTCTGACAAAAGATGTTCAATTGGACAGTGACACCACTGTCGCTCCGCCCCGGTCTAAAACCTGCTTCTCCTTCTCCGGTAGGAAGACAGAGCTTCTTCCATTCTATCAAAATATACAATTTTTTCCCTGTAGGGTAGATAGAGCAACCCAAACATTCGTATGTCATAATATAATACTCCATAAGACAACAAACATTAATGTATCTTATACTTCCTCCATTCATTTTCACTTATTACCGTTTGACTTTGACACACTCATTAAGAAAATAATTATTGAGATAGATATTTTATCACACTATCCCAATTAATTGATTTAGTTTTAGATTTTAAAACATGATTTGAAAAATAATATTTAATGTTACGAATAAAACATTAAAAAAAAAAAGAAATACAAATTTGCATAGATATCTACACAAATTTTAATCAAACTATGTGGCGGGGGTCATGGCAACCCTGCCTTGTAAGGTAGATCCACCTCTGGCTACAAGCAAAGGTGCCAGCAAAGTAAAAATCAGCCCGATATCAAAGTTTGAACAGCTTAAAAGATATCACCTATATTTTACGCTATTTGTGTTTGAATTTAAAATCTCGTAGTTATCAACCCATTTCGTTAGTCATTCTGTCTCATTTTAATTGAATTTGTGAGGTAAAACAAAATTTACATCATATTTTTCACTATTGTCCTTTATAAAATCATAAATATATATTGTAATTTATCTCTTAGTAAATATAAGGACAAATATGAAAAAAAGTTTCAAACATTCATCTTGAACTTTGAACAATTCAACCTTGAAAATAGTCTCAAAGATTCAATTAATATGGGACGAAGAGAGTAACTACTACACCTCATTCTTAGGCGCAACGAAAAATGTTAGTCCTCAAAAGCTCATATTCCTATGCGAGCAGTAATCAAATGAGAAAGTGTTATAAATATAAGCAAACAGCAAAGGAGAGATAACCCAAACTAGGCAAACTTCTTGTTTTGCTGGTAAGAAATTTTTAACTTGACACCTCCAATATGAAAGTCTCACGCCCAAAGCACTGGGCCATCCAAGGTTCTTTTAACCAATGTTCTATTTCTTGATGAATTTAGATATGTACATTTTGTTTCCTCACTTTGGTAGATTCTTACTTTCTGAAATGTTGTTTGTCCTCCGTACATATTTATAAATATTATTATTAATATAAATGATATAAAGGAGATGCATGAATGAACCGCCATTGGCGTGAGAACAGCAGTAGGAGATACAGAGGAGTAGGAGATATAGAGGAGTTCTGATAACAGTGGATTTACAGCAAGAATTATGGATGAGTTAATCAAAAACAAGATGAAGTCTCATAGTATATGTTACGGATATTGTGTTAATTAATGAATCAATCAAAAGCTTGAACTATGGAGCTGGATTCATGTACTTGAGCAACATTTTCGAGAGGATTGGGATTCTATGAAAGAGAGAGTGATAGAAAGGAAATCCAGCTGTGTTGGTCCAAATAATTGATAGCATTTTCTGAAGAAAAAAAAGAATTTTGAGGTAGACGACTGTTCAAACTGAACTCTAGTTCATATTAGTCCTTCAAAATTGGAGTGAATTGAAGAAAGCAAAAAGAGGCTGGGACAAGGAGACAGACAGCTGGGAAGATAGCAAAAATGTTACTTTCATAGCAGCTTAGCATGAATATTAATATCTATCCAAAGTGCAATGTACCAAGCTCACTTTTTATGTACCTGAACCTGTAAATGCCCCGTTTCTAGTATTCTTACCATTCAAATTCTTTACTAAGCCAATAAGCAAACATCTTTGGTGAACAGTCCTTTTCCCCTTCCCAACTCTCTGTGGTTTCAACCCTAGCCATATTTTTGCATATACAATATATGGTACAAACAACATACGTGTCCACAAGTGGGGTCTGGGGAGGGTAATATGTTGTAGCAAACCTTATCCGTACTTTGGAAGGTAGAGAGGTGATTTCTGATGTATGTTGTACAGTATCATACAATATACTAAAGAACAACAACAACAACAACATTACCCCAGTGCCTCAAAGGCTCCTGTCTATTGCGGGGTAAAGGGGGTCGGATGTATGCAGCCTGACCCCTATGTTTAAAAACATAGAGCGACTGTTTCCGGATGACCCATGATGAGCGTTGAAAGTTGCATTGACTAACTTCTACTTCACAATTGAAAGAAGCGCAGACAGTTTAAAGAGCTATTTTGCTTTATTCCATCACACCCCAAAGCTAAAAAATAGTGAATCTTTGGCTCCATCCGAGACTTACAATTTTACACGATATCCATGGAACAGAACAGTGTCAAAATGAATATATAAGC
This sequence comes from Solanum ossicruentum, assembly GCA_025774065.1. Classification (NCBI taxonomy): domain Eukaryota; kingdom Viridiplantae; phylum Streptophyta; class Magnoliopsida; order Solanales; family Solanaceae; genus Solanum; species Solanum ossicruentum. The sequence goes on along the minus strand of JAOTQR010000002.1, from coordinate 19,797,366 downwards.
TGGAAAAATAGGAATGTTTACCAGCAACTCATGTTACAGAAGACCCCTTCAACAGTGACATGTCTAGTGTGTTCCTTTGAGGGGAGGACAAATTGGATAACCCAAAAATAGCTTGTCAAATGAGAAAATTAAGGCGGCCACGGTAGCTAGATACTACATATATGAGATTCCAATTCTTTGGAAATGTCACTCAAATATTTCACAATAAAGAAACGAGAACTTGCAGTTTTCTCAACACATTTTAGAAGAACAAGAATGAGCAAGAAAAGCCAAAAAACAAAAGTGATATGTAGCGACTACTTTGCCAAGGTCAAAAAGATCATGAAGCATTTTGAAAAGATGTTTCTCCACAACATCAGCAACTGGAAGAAATGGAAAGCTCAAGTTACAACTTCAACACAGAAAGGACACTTCCCAGTGCTCACTCTGGGGGTGAATGCAGAGCCAAGGAAATTCTCATTGGCTATAGATTATCTTTCTCATCCTACGTTTATCAAGTTACTAGAAGAAGCAGAAAGAGAATTTGGATATTACCAGCAAGGCGTGATAGCCATACCATGTGAAGCCAGTGAGATCCAAAGACTTCTTTTACACTGAGATCACCATACAATGCTGCAGTACATAAGAGTTAAGAACCGTGTGCAATTAAATGAAAATAGTGAAAACAATTACAGAAGGGTTTGAAGTACCACAAAAAAATTATTTTTGTTTGATAACTACAATGCACATTGCACGTATGTGAGTTTGTGTTGCATGATTGTTTCAAATAAACAAAGTACAAAACTGAACAATGACTCGGATGGCCCAAATCATTATTTGTAATTTTAATCCTCGACCATATTAGCTGTAAATTGACATAAGGATGCTAGACCTTGAATTTTCCTAGACGCGTTGGAATCAAAATATTCATAGGAAAATGATATAGCTAACAGTAGATCACAGAAAAGGAACACACTTAGATTTCTACCCTTCTGACTTCAGACCAGATGCATTTTGTTAGTGACTATTGTGGCTTGAGTAAGAAACTTTGGTGATCCATGTGTTGTGGCTGCACGACAGAATTTAGCCTATCCAAGGTTTTGTGCAGATCATTGCCTGATTGAGTTTCACAAATCATTTAAGTAGGTACCTAAAATCAATCACTATAATTCTATGGAAATAGCAGTGATATTAACTGGTGTATTGATGAGGCACTGAATGAGACAGAGTGCAGAGTGTGTCAATAACAAAATCAACAAATGGAATCAATCAGTCAAGAATAATATAGAATCGGTTTTAGGAACAACATAAGAAAAGCCCCTCAAACAAAATCTACTAGCAAAATAAGGCTGATTGATGGTTTGCACAAGAGGATCATCTTTTAACCATATCGTAAATAATACGAGTGTACAACCACAATTTTAGGGCTGGAATAACAATAGCAACATATTAACATGATTGAAAATGTCTACTTCTGCAGCAGAAATCCGATGGAGTTCACAGCATCCTGATCATTACGAACGATGCACCTAGTAATCTAGTACAGATATCCCGCAACAGTAACTGAGAACTCTCAGAATAAGCTAGAAATCAGTTGAATAAAACCGTCAGAACTATATTCATGTTGCAAAATTTATCACTGTTAATACTTCAAATGCAGAAAAGGCATCCATCTTAGTAGGAGGAATTTGTTGTTTAGCTCTTCATCTTTTGAAAAAACGACTAGATAAAGAACTTAAGCATACTAGTGCCACTGATAAAACATATTGAAAAATCAAATTATCACTATATTTATTAATATTTCTACTTCTTCCAAATGTTGGATAACCCCAAATGGTCGTGGGATATTTTCTACCACTTGGGGCTCTCCCCCATGGGGATGGTCTATGGGGATCATAACTATCCTCTTAATACAGTTGCTCACCGAGGCAACACAACACTTATGCTGGCTATAACTGTTGCAAAGCAGTTTTGGAATATCAAACATACAACACTCAAAGGTATTCTGATATTTCTGTTTTTGCAATCAGTTTCTCCAGCACATATAGCTCAGCTAATCTACCTAAGAAACATCTCATTCATGGAAATATTTACCACTTATTAAACAAACTATACTATCACCTTATATTAACAAATGGAGGAGTTCTCCTCATTGTCAACTATAATTTATTCCAGTTTCATCAAAACAACAGAACCAAAAACTCTCTCCGTGATCCACGCGACCGCCGATGATTAAGTATCTATGATCTATTAAAACTTAACTACAATCAAAGCACCTACCGATTGGCAGAATGATGCCAGATACAAACACCTACACTAGTTTAATAGAAGTGGTAGACTCATGAATCCACATTACAAGGTTATCGAAACTGTGAATGAACAGTCAGAAGGAGGGCATAACTTAGGCTTTCATCTAAAGTAGAAGACAGGGATCTGTATCATAGGAGAAGCATCAGATCATGTTGCACTCACGTCTCCTAGGTACCAAATGACTATTTCATGGGGAAACATGGATTCAGTGATAACTGCGGGGGTTGGAGTTAGGAGGATGGCAGTCTGGCAGATTACATTTATCCTATTCCAAGCTGCACAATTCAGGATGTTTAAGTGACAAATGTAATCATTTGACACAGGAAAGTTAAACACTAAGCTTTTAAGTAAAATAGTACATCAACTCTTTGAAGACTAGATATTATTAGTTGCAATTCTGGTACTCAAATTAGTGTTTCATCTATTCTTATCCCCTCCTCGGAAAATACATGATCCCATTGGAAATCCTTGATGGTTCCTATTTCTACTCATACTTCCTTTTCATTTGTTAGAAAGCAATTGGATCAATAAATGGAGAATTAAACAACAAACCTCCAAAATGCTTTGCACTACATCAGACTTCAGCATAGACTTGTGACATTCACAGGACAACTATAGTTTGACTGACTTTCTAGTCAAGTGTTGATCTTCCTAATAGAATATGAAAGAATCCATCAAACTAGCCATTCCATGAAAAAATTTACCACTGAGTAAACTCCTGTTGGTTTCCCATAGCTTGCCTTAGTATCGGCGCTGCTCTCCTTGTCATCTTTCACTTCATCCCCCCTGAACCCTGATGCTTCTCTCTGAGAACTATTGTGCATAACTCTCAGATCCAAAGTTCGAACAAGACTTTCTTACCAGGTCTAGACTCTAAACATACAACATGATTCTTATCAGGAAAATTTTCCTACATGTCATGTCCTGCTTCAGAAGGATCATCCTTCATTACCTCAATTGCAGAAGAAAACAACTACAGCAAAAAAACCATGGTCTTTGTCCGTTTCTTATAAAATTGGGCTGCAAGTGCAACTGCAGACACATCTTTTTCTCCAGCTTCTGAAGACACAGCAAGAACTGTGTTTTCACATGCATTGACGCTTGATCCAATCCTAACATCATATGGTTTCTACTTTCTTGGAACTTGATAGCCTCGCTTGGACCATTACACACCAATCACTGATGTAGATTCAACAAAGACCTTTTCTGCCTTCCTTTAATGTCTTTCCTAAGTCAATTTCAACAGCTCGGGATCAATGACCCTTTCATTCCATGCAAATGTGTTTATGTAAGTGCACCGATCAAGAAATGCAGGCAGCCATAAAGTTATGTGTTCAATGCTGGTATAATGTTTCACCTATTTGCTAAAACTGACTACAGGAAAAGGGGTCAAGAATATCACGAGAAGCTGATCCACAATGATTCACCATTAAACACATCCATATCCAGTAATCCTTCAATTACATCAAAGACATTGCACAGACTCCTCCCACCTAAACTAACATTGCAGTATGTACGTAACTACAATAACCACCAAGAAACTTTACTCATTGAAAACCTTCAAATCCAAATATTTTCACATAACTGTGCCACCGCAATTCTCAATATTTCTTTCCTATTATCAACTCTATTCACTTTTTCTCTTTCACTTTCCACTTTACCAGTGATGGCTCAAATATATTATTGGCCTAAAACGAAAATCAAATGGAGGCCTTAAATTTTTTTTTAAAAAATAGTTAGTTGATAATATAACCATACTCCACGTTTGCCAAACTTATTCTAGTAATTTTTTTCTGACACTGTCGAGCCACTGCTGTACTTTACATCCATTTGCCATATTCAAATTCTAGAAACCCTTAACTTTCAGCTCAAATTTTGGCTTGCTTATGGAAACAAAGTGTCTCCAACAACAAAAAAAGAACCTAATTAGTAATTGAAACGCAAAAAGAATCAAAAACTTATTCGACAAACAAATTACAGACCTGGAAATTCCTCAATTTCTCGTTCCATAGTTTTAGTAGGAAACGAAGAGAGCAAATTTTTCCATAGCTGTATATGTTGATAGGAAAGGTATTAAATTATTTTGAAATGGTAATTATGAAACTCGACCCAAACATGATACTTTCCCCCTCCAAATTATATGATTTAATTTAATTAATATTTTTTTTTAAAAAAATTATAATGTAAAATAAGTTATTAATATAAGTAAATTTATAATCTAGTATTTCATTAAAAATACTACTACTATAACAACATACCAGTGGAATCTGAAAAATAGAGTCTCGGAGGATAAAATGCACACAAATACTGTCATTATCTCATGGAGATAAGAATATTATTTTCGAAAGACCATCGTCACAAAAATATCAAACCCAAAAAGTAGAAGAAATTAGATACGCAACAAAGAGAAAAAGAAAAGAAGAAATTTTTTTTGACTAAAATGAAAAATAAATGATAATATAAAAATATAATAAAAGTAACCAATATAACTCAGAAAAAAACAATACAAGATAAAAAAAAAGACACAACTAATTATCCTACTGAAACATCAAGCTAGACATCAACCTATTTCTACTAGTCTATTAGTCTACTATCCTAATACCCTAATACACGATCTTTATTCTTTACTATCTAAAATCATATCATCAATAAAATGAAGTTTCACCGTAACCTTTCTACTTAAGATTGTGGAGAAGTTTTCTTAATATCTATAATCTTTATTTAAGCTAATAAAGTTGGCTAGAAAATACATACAAAAAAGAAATATAGATAATCTCATGAATGAATAAAAATAAATTTAAGATGTAAATTACATTAATTAAAGCATAAGAGATAAATAAAACTTTGATTAAAAGAACTGTACAATGTACAATATTCTAGAGTGAGGACACGTGCCCATTTGTATAGACACAAGAAAACTGAAAATGGCTTCTCTTCTCCATCTTCCTTCTTCCCTCACATTCAGCAAAAATGGTCACTCTCTTTCTTCTTCCAATTTCATCAAAGCATCACATTCACATTCTCGAATTTCAGTGCAGAATGAAAACCCACCTCCCAAATTGTCCAAAATTTCAGAGTTTTCATCCAAGACTCTGAATTTCTTGCTTTCTGGTTCTTTAGCTGTTTCTCTATCACTCACAGGTAACATTATCATCCCTCATCCCCAAAAATTTCGATTTTATTTGTTTTTTTTATGTTTCGCATCCTAAAGATTGTTAGAACTGTGAATTTTGAGGTTTTTTGGTGTTCATATGTAGTGAAAAAGCTTAGATGGGTTGGAAAATTTTTGCAAAATGGGGTTCTGAGTAAGCTGGGAGCTCATAGTTAAGTTTGATATGCAGTGAAATTTATCTTAACTGTGATGGATTCTTTGTAGCTCATGTAATTGTTGATTTGAGATCAGTATGAAGTCTATTTGATGAATATGCTTATATGAGTTTACGGGTTCATATGCTTACTTGAAGGGGAGCTTGCTGCCACGTGATCAGAAGGTCATGGGTTCAAACCTTGGAAATAATCTCTGGCCGACATGCAAGTAATGCTGCGTATAATAGGCTCTTGTGGTCGCCCTTCCCCATACCTTGATCATAGTGGCAGCTTTAGTGTATCGGGCTTGTCTTATTTTATGCTTATATGAGTTTCCCAAAGTACAGTTGGTTGCAAAGTGTGGATAAAGGAGGAGGGTTGTCTTAGGTTCAAGCTTAGTATATAATTGATTGATTGATGAATCTCCCATCATAAATATCTGGTTTATAGTATCCGAGGGTGTGTAGTTAGTGGTGAATGAAGTGGGTTGAGAATTATGAGGTCTGAGGTTTAATTCCTTACAGAGGCAAAACACTAGGTCATTTCTTCCATCTGTTAAAGCCTTGGTGGTAGCAGGTATCCGTGGAATTTGTCTAGGCGTAGGCAAGCTGGTTTGGACACAACAGTATTAGAACTTAAGTTGTCTGTTATCAGTTTCTCGAACCAGACATAAATTTATGTGCTTTATCGGAAGTTCTGTGTTCAAGTGAACCTAGTACCACAAGGCTATATTGGTATGGTCTATGAACTCTTAACTCTATAGCCAGATGCATGCTGGTCTAACATTTGATATGTGATTTATGGTCTTCTTCAGCTTGATTTACTTAACTTGAGACCTCAAATTATCACATTGAGCTCCTCTTTTCTGCTTTAGTCGCCCCTAAGAATAAGATATTCTGCAGGCGTTGCCGAATTCTCCTGGGGATGGACCAGAGGAGTATTGGATAAACACATGCTTCCGATGGAATCTCCAAAGCAATTCTCTAGTTTAACTACAAAACAGTACATCTTGTAGAACTTCTGGAATTGAATTATGTTAGTGAAGACATATTCATTTGTTTTACAATGTTGAAATGACACAGCATTTGAACTCATTCTGGTGTCATCTTACATCATTAACTAAAAAGTAATTGCTACTTAACAATTGGAATGTTAATAACTCTTAGTTATAAAATATTTGTAGTTAGTTCTTTCATATTTTCATAACAATGATTTGCTTCTTGTTTATGTCTTGAACTTCTGTATACCAGAGTCTCATTCCATCCAGCGAAAATGATACTATCTTGAGCTTCTCTGATGCTCTTTTTATTTATGAAGGAAATTAATAATTTTCTGGTTCAGTAGGGAATCTACTTTCGAACACCGCTGGATATTCTTTTCCTGGATATGTTTTACTTCTTAGGAAATGTGTGCTCTGATACTTCTTGACTTAGGATACTGAGTGAAAAATAAACCTACCATTGTAGGAGTTGGCATTGCTGAGGGAAAGGTTGGGGTGAACAAGCCGGAATTGCTTCCTAAGGAGTTTACTCCAGTTATTGATATTGCTGGCTTCCTCTCGGATGGTCAGGTCTGGTTTATAGTCCCTTTATTGTGCTTATGCTCATCATATTTCCTTGCGTTGCCTTGCTTTCTCTAATTGTTTTCTCTGCTAAAAGACTTTTGATATTCCATTTAAAAATATTACCCTTTTATCTTTTCCTACGCATACTAATGTTTACTTGAACTGAAATAGCTGCTATTTCATATGAAAGAAAAAAGATGCTCATGATTATTCCTAGTTTACAGGAGAAAAGAATTGCACAAGAAATCACAGATATAGAAAGGGATACGGGATTTAAGCTGAGAGTTTTAGCTCAGAACTACCCTGATACGCCTGGTACATATACCATTATTGGTGTCTAATTGTCTCCCAGCTTAACTAAGTTTTATTCAAAAAGTGTAATGGTGATGTTTCGATGCTATATTACCAGGATTAGCTATTAAAGATTTTTGGCAAGTGGACGACAGGACTATAGTTTTTGTTGCTGATCCTACATTTGGTAAATAGTATGCCAGAAATACTTTTTTTTTTCAGAGTAGATCTGTCCTATTGAATTATCTTCTGGTGCTTATTGTGTTTGTTCAGGAAACATACTGAACTTCAACGTTGGAGCTACTGTGGATCTCGATATTCCACGTAGCTTCTGGAGCCGTTTGGCAGGGACATATGGAAACATGTTTTATTGGAAAGAAAAGGTAAAACTGTTGATTTTCCTTTTTCGTTGACTTGTATCTTGGAGATTTTGAAGTTTTAAGTCTTGTATGAATCTGATGTATAAAACAGGGTGAAGACGCGTCTATTGAGGCTGCTGTTATGGCTATATCGAGTTGTTTGAGAGAACCTGTTGGTCCGAATAATTGCTCAGAGGTGAAGTAATAGCTACGTGACACTGCAGAACTTGTTCCATTTTTCAATTGATTTCTGTATGTATAACATATTTGTCGATAAGATCGATGTACAATGATCGATTTATTGTCGTAGGATGTATCTTTTACTGTCATTGTACAGGGAAAAAAAAGGATGAGAGAAGCTATACACCATCTGTTTTCTGGAATTTGAACTTGTGATATTGACTCATTGATAGAGAATTGCATTCTATTTAAAAGAAAGTTTCACTGTTATGGTCTCTATAAAGGCTTTTTAAGTTATGAAAACTACTGCAGATTGTGTTTCTTGATAATGTAATTTATATGTAAGGCAGGTAAACTCTTCGATCCATTTTAGTTGTCGTGATTGCTAAAAATAACTGATCTAGTTGTCATCTTTAAAAAAATGAGAGAAGTATTAAAAACACACTTGAACTTGATACGAATTATTAATTTCATCCCTAGACACCAAAGAAGAGTTCGACCCAATGCTTTATTTCTGTCCTAGTTGATCCTGATTCGACATTAGAAGTATATTGATTTTTCCCCAATAATCGGTCATACGCTTAAAAACACATTTTAACTTGGTGAACTAAGCTTAAATACACCCCTATTGTTTCATACACAAAAATGTATCATTCATGCGCTATGCGTGGCTTAAAAATACCTCTCAAATTAGCGAAGTAAACTTAAGGATTTGTTATTTCTTTAATTAAAAAAATAAAGAAGTAAAATATAGTTCTAAATACAGAGTTCTATAGTGTAGTTTTCACACTTCTTCTAACACTCTTTCTTCCCTACGTTGCCAAGTTCAACAATATTTTTAAATCTATCAATAGTTAGAGATGAAACTAATAATTCATGTCAAGTTCGAGAGTGTTTTTAGTACTTCCTTCTAAAAAAAATCAATAACAATAACTTATCAGCGTAATCTCACTGGTGAGTTTGTGGAGGGTCGTATGTACGCAACTTTACTTCTAGCTTATGAAGGTAAAAAGATCTTCGATCAAATAAAGTGAAGAAGCTATGTTGAAAACAATCAAAAAGAGAGTAGTAGTAACAATATATAATGTTATAGCTGAAGCAAATGAAATAATAAGTAATACTAAAATTAAAGAATAAGATAGTAAAAGAATAATAATGGTACTAATTTGAAGAAGAAGAAGAATAAGCAACACTACACTGCCTACTAATTACACCCTTCGTCCCTTTTCTGTTGTTATGGTTTTCATTTTTAGAGTCAAATTATACAAACTTTAACTAACATTTTAGGACATATTTTTTCATCATATGATGATATAAAAATAGTTGCAACCTATAATACTTTATCTTTATAGTTTTTGGATATCAAAATTTTTTTATTTTAAAATATCAAATTAATTTAATTTAATTTAACCTTGAAAATCAATCAAATTGACTTTCGAAAAGCGCAACATGATAATTAAAAAGGAGTGGAGGGAGTAGTATTAACTTGTTATCCTAATTCTCGGTCCCATATTATTCTATTTAGGGCTATGTCCTTAATAAATGGTGGGTGCATCATGTTCTATCTGATTACCTCTCTCTAATACTTCCTTGATCTACCTTTACCTTTCACTCTTACCATTAGAGCCGCCAAAATAGATTTAGCCCGTGGGTCCGGCCTAGCCCTACCTGTTATTGGGGTAGCATTGCGATATGATATTTAGAAGTAGAGCTCATAAGCCCGATCCAATTGAGCCCATAGCCTTTGAGGCTTGACTTAGTTTGGGTCGGGATCGGCTCATGGGCCAAAAATATTATTTAATTTGAATTAAAATAACTAAAGTTGTAAAGTGTAATTGTTCTTTAGTTTACAAGTTTATTTTTTAAAAATTTTCTTCACTTATTTATTTGTGAAAAAAATTATTATCTCTCTTTAGTCGTAGGATGACTTAAATTTATGATCATTATTTGTTAGATCCAATATGAAAATATCTCATTTCTTCAACAACAAAATTACCCCATTGCCTCAAAGGCCCCCGCCCATTGCGGGGTAAGGGAGGGTCGGATGTACGCAGCCTGACCCTTATGTTTAAAACATAGAGCGACTGTTTCCGGATGACCCAT
>JAOTQR010000002.1:19775553-19787174 GCA_025774065.1 Solanum ossicruentum | reverse complement strand
AACTCTTCTAATATATAAGAGAAGCTCATTTCTCACCTTCATGAACCCACTCTCCTTACTAAATGAAAATGGGAGTTAACTCTAATCAACAAAAGGACACTTTAATTTATTTTAAGATACTATTCACAATGTATTATGTTTGAACATGTAATTTATAAAAGGTAACAATGTCTATTTAAATTTCAGACACATAATATGGTTAATTACCTTTGAAATTAGTTGATAGTGAATGTTATGACACGAGTTTAGTAGTTAGTCTTAGTTGATAAGCATCAAAATTGATTATATAAATAAATAAGTATTTATACGTTTGAATGAGGATGACAAAATAATATAACTGGAGATATACATTCATATTCCACAGATTTTCATAATTTGACATGTTAAAATAATTTTTGAAAATTCCGATTCAATCGTAAATTACTAACAATAACATTTTGTAAATACTCAGCCAAACACAAAACTATTATTCTCTCGTCAATACACTTTTGATAAGGCAAAACAAATACACTTTTCAAAATAAGATGATTTTGATATTTTAATTAGCGATTTATAAATCATCTCACTTTCATATAAAAGAAACTTTAGTAAGTTTCCGTCTTTTTCTCCTCTATTAACTGAATTAATCTCAATGTATGCCTAGATTCAGAGGAGGATCTACAGGGATTCATTCGACCCCCTCGTCTGGTATATAAAGCTCAATCTAAATATTATATTTACATAACATTTAAATGAACCACGGGAACAATTGAAAAGGATAGCTCAATGGTTCAAGAGGTTCAACTTTTTGATGGTTTAGGATTGAACTCCCACTCGCATCACATTTTATTCAACTTTTTAATGATCCTGTTCGGAGGTGTGAGAGGTTGGTTTTGGGAGATACTCGGAGGGGTAGAGGTAGGTCGAAGAAGTACTGGGGGAGGTGATTAGAAAAGATATGACGGAACTTGATCTTTCTGAGGACATGACATTAGATAGAAAAAAGTGGAGGTCGCGAATTAGAGTAGTAGGCTAATGGTAGGGTTAGGTGTTTTTTTGTCTTGTGTTCGCTTTATCTGTCCTGTTGTGTGTTAGTTTATTTTATTTACATACTGTCAATATTAGTCGTTCTTTTCTGTTCTCTTCCCTTTCTTTTGTCATATCTAGTTTTTTTCTTGCTTATGGGTTTTGAGATGAGGGTTCCCAAGAAACAGTCTCTCTACTTCTATGGTAGTGGTAAGGTTTGCGTACATTCTACCCTCCCCAGACCTCACTTGTGCAATTTTACTGGTATGTTGTTGTTGTTTAATGTTTATTCCTTTCTGTTTCCCTTTTATTCTTTAAAATGAGTAATGGTCTATGTCTTTTTTTATTCATTCCCCTTCTAATGAACAACTAGGCATCCAGTAAACAAAATGAGTTGTTGAATTTTTTGTTTTAATTTATTAATAAAATTAGTTTAGTAAAATGAATCTTGAATACAAATACAACTAAATTTATATATAAAACTTGTAAAAAATAGTGAAACACTTGTTATTAAATTGCACATTAGAAATTAAGGAGTCATGGATATGGAAAGCATGGTATGATTATTCTAATTTGACATTTGACAATAGGAGACACTATCCATAATTCACATTCTGGGATTCTCAGTATCGGGATACAATTATTTGAGTTATCACCTACAAATTACGTAATAATTATAATATAAAATAATTTAACTCTTTCAATTACCCTTAGTTATCATAGCTTAAGACAATCCATCATTAGAGACGTTCTTACTTCACAAGCAACTAGTTTTACAATTTCCAACAAACTCCCAACGTACACATTTAGCTCAACATTTCACATAAGAGATTCAATGGGCAATTCCGTATAATATAATTCAAAGTTCAACATATTACGTAGTTAGTTTGTTTATTATGATTTTAGACATTGATATAACAGTTGTGCTTAACTCTAGCCTACTCATATTGCTTAAGTCTTCTGTTGAGTAAAGTAACCAAATCAAGTGGTTCACTTGGTGCCAGAGATGGTTTTTAAGTGCTGGCATGTTCAAGGTATAGATTCGGAGTGTGACAAGTGCTTTTAAAAATTATTTTTTTATCATTAAATAAAAATCTATGAGCACAAAAAAATTCAACTCAACTCGTCAAATGGTCACTTACGTCATGACAATTGACTGCTAAAATTATTTTTATTTCTTTTCCTCCTATTTTTCATATACCGTACTTTAAAAGAAATTTCACCTTCATATTAGGCATCTTTTTAACTTCTACATTTTGGACTCATTTAAACAAAATTTATTTGTTTTGTTAAAAGATGAGTTTTTGCTTTATTTAAAAACTAATGTTTGAGGATGAATATTTGAAATACAACTTTTTCAACTAGAAGATATATTTCAATTTTGAAAAGTATGTTAACGTGATTTATTTTTTCAACTCACTTTTTATTTTTGAAATTATGTTTACATACATGAATATTGTATCGAATAATTTTTTGTAAAAATAAAATATGACTTTATTTTCAACTCTAATTTCATATATTTCAGATACATTAAAAAATATATTTTAAATCTTATAGTCAAATATCAAATAATAATAATAATAATAATAATCGTAACCGTGCTTTATATATCCATGACCCTTAATCATAAGCATAGATATACAAAAATAAAGCATGGGTCCATATATTATTATTAATTAATACAATTTCCTAATACAACTAGTACTAGTTGTGTCTCATCCATAGTAAATTTTGTCCAATGTCTGTCTCGTACTGATACCGTATACTTTCTAAAACTAGCACACGGTCTAACAGTAATCATTAATATTATATTTTATGTAATATTTTTTTATTTGATATAATATTTAAAAGAAAATTAAAATTTGCGTTCTAAAATATTTGTGTGGCTAGAATTATTTTATTAAGGTTAAAAGAAAAATTTGATAGTTAGAATATTTTTAATTGTAGTAGAGTGATATTCTTTTTGGGCTGAACCAAAGAAAATATTATCACATAAAATACTCTCTTTGTATATCTTTACTTGTCAACTATAATATTTTGGGATGACAAATAATACTTGTCCAATTTATGAAATAGAGAGATAATTTTACGCTTAGTTCTTAATTTATCTTTATCGTTAATTATAATTATTTCTCCATTATATTTTTTAAGACACTGTATTTATTAAATTCAAAGGATGATATGGTTAAATTACCTCAATTATTTACTACTTGTTAATTCTTGTATCAAGTCAATATGGGACAAATAAAGATGAATTGATAGAATAGAACAGAGAGAGTGTAATATAAGATCGTTTGATGCGACAGACGAAATAAATAAAGATATCTTATAGATTGAGATATTGTAAAAAAATAGTTTTTTTCATCTTAGGAAATTTTTCCTAAGATCAACTATTTGAAGTTGCCATCCATAGAAAATTGAGACTTTCTTTTTAAAACAATCATATAAAACATAAACTTTGAGTTCAATATCTAAATATTAACAAGATAAATGAATAAAACAAGCATACCACAAGTAGGATATAAAATTAGAAAAATGGATTCGAAAGTATCAAATCTTGTTAGATTTTGCTAGTGATATTGCATGTGATTTTGCTACCTTTGTCTCATAACGAATCTTTTTTCTGTCCTTTTGTTTTGAAAAAATTATTAGATAAATTATGTTTCATAATTTTAAAAGAAATGAATCTATGAAGAATTTAATGGTAATAATTACTCACTCCATTTAAAAAAGAATGATCTATTTTAATTTGACATAGAGTTTAAGAAAAGAATGAATACTTTTTGATTTTGTAATTGTAAATTAAAGTTGTGTCAAATGTATCAAAATATTATTTAATCTTGTTGCCTTAAACATGTCACGTGAAAAGTTGAAATTAAAATGTTGCCAAAAAAAAGAAACAAATCATCTTTTTGAAACACATTAAAATAGAAAGTAGATCATTATTTTTTGAACAGAGAGATTACATAATTGCCGCTGTATTACATTTAGCTACAATTATAATATACCAACACTCCATATAAATGTCGCTAAAAGGCTTTATCTACTCCGGATATAATGACAATAACTCAACTGCCGTTAAAACAAAAATCTAGTGCCACCTCTTTTTATGGCAGTGCAATTTGATATAAACAATTGTATATCTTCTATAAGTACAGCTGCATGAAATATCAGAAAGCCACCACTTTCCTCATATAAACACCCTCCAAACCATCAACTGGCTAGTTAAAGATATGAAGTGATCTGATGAGATAAAAAGTTCCACATTGATGGTTAATGAGATGGGTGGACTCCTTATAAGGCTTAGACAATCCTTCTCCCTTTTAGTTAGTTTTTGGGGTATGAGTTAGGCCTAAAACCTAATTCATTATGATCAATATATATCCAATAGATTTTTTGAAGAACAAAATAATTAATGGCTCACATGGAAATGTGTATACAGAAAAGAAGGACCTTCTCTTCCATTTTATTTTACTTGATACTCATCATCAGGCAATGCGTTGATTGATATTTCACTTTCTTGGATGACTATTCATATACCAATGGGTCCTTTGTTCCCCTACCTGATTGTAGGTACAATTAATTAATTTGTTTCTGTATAAACATTTAAAACAAAATCTCAAAACAAGGTTCTAGGGACTTTCACAAGGCAAATAGTTTATCGAGTTTAAGTTTTGTGCACAAATAAAATATAAAAAAACAATAACATATATAGTGAAATCCTACGAGGGTGGGATCTAGGGAGGGTAAATTATACACAGACCTTACTACTACCAATGAGTTAATGAGGTTGTTTTCGAAAATAAAATATACAAATAGTTAAACAAAAGTCAATAATACAAGTTAACGTAAAAAAGTATGTGTGAACTATTCTAACCTCTTAACTTGGTATATTAGTAGAAATTTTTGAAAAATTGAATTGAGACAACAAAGTATATATAAGCATTTGCTCATCGAGTCTCTTTCAGGTGCAAATGAATATGTTGTTTAGCTTGAGATTAACTAGGTCTTATGATTTTCTTTTTAATGGTAGAATAAAAACAGAGGAATTTTCATGTATAGCTGTTCAAAAATATCTTTAACTATAGTTTTGGATAATTACATATCATAAGTATAGTTATAACAACGTTTTGTGTAATTTGTGCAACGTTTTTGTATATGTTTTTATATTTCGCTATAATTTGCAGTTTTTGTATAACGTTTGCATATTTCGCTATGCAATTCATGCACAACGTTGTACAATTCACAGTTTTTGTATAGCGTTTGCATATTTTGTTATACAATTTATGCGCAACATTTATATAATTCGCTACACAATTCTCAATTATATATTTCACTACACAATTTGGTTCACACATAAACAATACTGACAAATCTACGCTAGGAAAGGAACCAAACGAAACAGAAATATTATAGTCTATTAAATCCTTTGAACCTTTCAAGACTATATTTGGACCTTAGAAAAACAGAATACAAATATATATGGGATTGATATATTTTATATTTGGACCTTAGGCTAGTCAGGTCTGGTCTGTAGTCCCTTTATTGTGCTTTTGCTCATCATAAACAAATAAACCTCAGTTGAAACAATTACAAGCAAGAAGGGTTAGATCTTGTCTAGTTAAATCTCATAAGGTTACAAACCTTTACTAATTAATAAGCATGAAGAAAATAAGAGCTAGAAAGAACTAGATATTATATGATCATCATGGAGTTTGTAATAGACTTTATGATAATATTACAAATGATGATACTTAAATAAAGTAAAATTATAAAAGCTAAGAAGAAAGTTGAGTTATCAACCTCGCTCAAACTTCTCTTTACAAATGTATGAATTAAAAAAGATAGATATATCATCTAAATCAATTTGAAGTATTTCCCTTTTGTCCACTTCTTCAAGTCTGTCCAACAATATTTGATAGTTCATCACTTCTTCATGGATTTATTGGATCTAGTCTAATCTATTGATACTGTCCTGTGATTCTGCTTTGCCAGTCACATTGGTAGGTATTTTGGAACGAAATCCTCCGTCACTTTTCCATCCCAACTATGTTGTCTTCCATGTGTTTTCTTTTTATTTTTGCTACTTTCACTTCTTTGATACCTAGGTGAGATGTCTCCATCCCTAGCAACTTTATTAAAAGCATATAGTATCTTTCTCGTCCTCATCAAAACAATCATCACCCAAATCAATAGCATAGGCATTAGTTGGACTTTCTCCCGACGCTAAATTCTTTGATTTATTCTTCTTTGAGATCGAACATTTAGGCACAAATTCTGAAGCTTTTGGACTTAACTTGCTATTCAAAAAAGGAGGTGCAACATGTTATTTTTCATCAACCAAATCAGCCCACCTAGGGGTACTCATCTCTCTCTGTTTTGCCTTTCGAAATAATCACATCATCTGAGAGAGAATTGCGTTCTATTTAAGAAAAAAAAAATCACTGTTATGGTCTCTTAAAGGCTCTTAAGTTATGAAAAATACTTGCAGATAGTGTTTCTCCGTAATGTGATTTATAAGCAAGTCAGGTAGTCTCTTTGGTCCATTTTAATTGTTACGATTACTAAAAGTAACTAGTTTAAATAGTTGTCATCTTAGAAAAATCGATAATACAACATATCAGTATGATCTCACTAGTGGATTTTTGAAAGATGGTGTATAGGCAACTTTACTTTTAGCTTACAAAGATATAGAGGTTTTCGAAAGATCTCCAGACCAAATAAAACATATAAAAAGTCAATTATGGAAAGCATGTATAATATTTAAGAAGCTATGTTAAAAACAATGATGAATAGAGTAGTAGCAACAACACATAAAATCATAACAGAAGTAAATGAAATAACAGGTAATGCTAAAATTAAAGAATAAGATAGTAGGAAGATAATAACGATAATAATAAGAGACAGTGTTTCACTGCGTACTAATTACTCGCTCCGTCCTTTTTTAATTGTCATGATTTTCAATTTTAGAGTCAAATTATATAAATTTTGATCAGCATTTTAAGATATATTTTTTCATTATATTGATGTAAAAATAGTTGCAATCAAGTACTTTTTTTAATATCTAAATTTTTATTATTTTAAGATATCAAATTAATTTATCTAATTTAATTTTGAAAATTAGTCAAAATTAACTTTCGAAAAGCGCAACATGATAATTAAAAAAAGGCGGAGGGAATTGTACTAATTTTTCTCCTAATTCTCCGTCTCATTTTTATCTAATATCATGTCCTTAATAAGTCATGGGTGTACCATGCCTTATTTAATTACCTCTCTCCAATACTTTCTCGACCTACCTCTTACCATACTCAACTTTTCACACCTCTTCACCGAGGCTCCAATAGATAGCTCGGTCCTAATCTCGATGCGAAAGCAACTTTAATTTACTAAATTATTTTCAACTTTTATAACGTATACCCGAGTATTATATTCAAAATATAAAAGAAATTTTACAAGTAATAAGTCCACTTGAAAGGAAGGCAATTACAAGCAAATATATATTATTATAATCACTTCCTGATAACCTAATAAAGTTACTAATTACTAGGAGTAATTACTATCCCATGCATGTTAAACTACATTGATCATCATATATAACAAATATATAATAATTAATTTCTTTCAATCTTGAGCTGCAAAATAATCTTCTCTAATTCCTCATGTGAACAAGGAATTTCCAGAACACCTTTCTGTGTGAATCCATATTCTTCTTCAGCCAACTTTAATAACCTCAAAAATGCTGGATTTTTTAGCCAATTCAACTCTAAAATAAACCTTTTTCTCTCCTCATTATTATTAACGGCGAAAATAGCAAAATGTCCTTCCTTTACATCATATGGTACAGCTTCTTCATTTTCTATCGATGATTCGATTAATTCAACTCCATTTTCATCATCATAACGAGACGATAAACGAGTCTTGATGATCTTCTTGATTAACACCTTAAGTAATATCAAGCCTTTAACCCTTTCTCCTCCAATTATCTTGAACATTTTCTGATGAATTTCTTTTCTTTTTTTTTGGAGTAAAATTTGAGAAATAATAATGTGTGTAAGGGAACTTATAATTAACTAATGTAGGAGAAGAAGGGAACAAATGAAATTTCTGAGAGGCTTCAATATATGTGGGTCTATTTATATGTAGTTGTCATCCTTGTCTAACTGAAACATTTTTTGGCTGTTTTTCCTATAATTTGTCAATTAAATATATGGTATCCCAATGTCTATAATAGTGGGGGAAAAAGGTGCATGTATTTGTTGATTATCTTTGGTTATGTAGAGTCACATCATGAGGATATGTATGTTGTATAATAGTTGGGTTCATTACAGAAATTCTTTTAAATTTGAAGCGTGTTGTTGACGATACTATCTCTACAAAATATTTTATACAGTATTAACATATTTCTTAATATATGACAAACTCTTTTAATGTATGTACCAGTAAATATTTTTTTACAATCACTTAATAGGCGTGAAAACGTATATAAATCAAAATAATTAATATATATACATATATAATAAAATCTTTTAAATCATATTAAAATATTTTTTTAAATGAAATTTAATAAAATCTCAATATTATTAAAATGACAAATCCACCACTACATCGTCTACTTGTATCAACTGCCCTCGCTACGGTTGTCCATCGATCACCATAATTAACCATCAATGCCATTTTTAACTGTCTTCACTACGTTACTCTTATTATTTCGTATTTCGATCATAATACAATATTTTAAATATTGAAATCTGTCTTCACATTAAGTAATTTTAATCTTAATTTATTAAAAAGAAATTAGCAACTAGGTTTTTGTTACGATCAGGTACAGTTAAGTACCAAATTCCGTACGCTGGAAAAAATAATTCCGTACAGCTGTTACGCGCTCTTTTAACGCGTCTCAATTTAGAAATATTTTTCTTTTCTTATTCTAGAAAGGTATTTATCAAAAAATATAATTTTATAATAAAATCTGATCATGGAGAAATGATTGGAAAGGACTATATAGGAGCAGAATCTTTCCTTATTTTTTTTTAAAAAGTAAAATAAAATATACTCTATTATATATATTATATAATGGTAGAATTATGTAACAATAATTCAAGCACTACTTTGCTAGTTAAGAGCACATGCATAACTATGTTAAATAACTCTGAATTATTAATTCTGATAATAGTTAAATTAAAATAATTTTAGAAATAAATGTTAAAGTGATAGAAAATAAATTGTAATCATTAATAAAATATGATGATATATAATTTTATTGACAAAACATATGGATACAACTCTGTTTCTCCATGATTCGAGGACCATGACTATGTATTTCTCGAATTAGAATCATTTGAAGTGGTCTCCATGAAAGGATTATGTGGATCTTAGCTTCTTGAAGTATTTGATTATCAAGAAAAGCCTGATATATTCTGATTTCTTTATGAATATCCCAAGAATTTGGATTTCTAAGATGCATCTTTTAAGGCAATATAATACGTTTATATGAGCATAAACTAGGCTTTAGACTTTAGAGTATAGTGAGCTTCAAAAATTTCTAACTGTAACCCAACACGTCTTATCGAGTCCCATAAAATTCTAGTATCTACAAATTAACTTAAACATAATTTTATATAATGTGATATTATCCGTTTCAAATCAAACTCATGTAATTTTTTGAAAAGCACCTCATATCATTAATTATTAAATATTTTGTTAACAATGCGGGATTTTCTCCATATATATTCAATCAATATTTTTTTAACACATAACCAAAATATATTTGATTTTTATTTTTATTTTCATTTTGAACGTAAACCTGAACTTGAACCTGTTAAAAGACAATCATAAAATGGACCCTTATTGGGATAAAAGACTTGTCTAGTTCGCTATATATATCCAATGAATATTTTTAACACATAACCAAAATATATTTGATTTTGATTTTGATTTTTATTTTTATTTTGAACTTGAATCTGAACCTGAACCTGTTAAAAGACAAGCATGAAAATGGACCCTTATTGGGATAAGAGACTTGTCTAGTTCTCCATATATATCAAATGAATATTTTTTTAACACATAATCAAAATATATTTGATTTTTATCTTTATTTTCATTTTCATTTTGAACCTGAACCTGTTAAAAGACAATCATGAAAATGGACCCTTATTGGGATATGAGACTTGTCTATTTCTCCATATATATCTAATGAATATTTTTTTAACACATAATTGAAATATATTTGATTTCTATTTTATTTTTATTTTGAACCTGAATCTGAACTTGTTAAAAGACAACCATGAAAATCAACCCTTATTGGGATAAGAGATTTGTCTAGTTTAATGTGTCAACAAGTGTTACTATCCAACAAAGATGAATGATCTTTTGAAATTTTGTTTTTACCACAATGTCTGGTAGCTAGCCTGGTACTGATACCGTATAATTTTTACGACTGCCACGCGATCTGATAATAATCATGAACATTATATTTTTTGTGTCTTATTTTATGTGATATTTTTTAATTTGATATAAATTTTTTTTAAAAAAACACTTATAACAACAAGGCTAATCCCCTATCTAGAGTAAAGGGTTTTTTCAATTGAACCTCCCCCTTGATTTTAAACAGTCAAATAAAAAGACCTTTTCATAACTTTTCGTGATTTCTTGACTTTTCAAACTGAACTAATTTATGATCTAAAACTATCCTTAGATATATGTGACTAGAATTATCTCATTAAAGGTAAAAGAAAATGTTTATAGTTAAATTGTTTCTAATTATAACAAGGTGTCATTATTTTTCGAATGAACTAAAAAGAAATGAATATCATATAAAATGAAATTATAAGATCGTTCGGTACAGCGGATGAAATAAATAAAGATATCTTATAGATTGAAATGTTTTATAAAAATATTTCATCTAAAATTGCGCTTAAGATCAAATATTTTGGATCTCCATCCGCTAGAAAATTCAATGGTTCTTTTTTATATATAATTATACAAACTTTGCGCTCAAATATAGCTAAATACAAGGTAAATGAATCATGAGCTAGAGGTCGGAGGTCCATTTATATTGCATGTGATTTTGCTACCTTTGTATCATATGAAACATATCATGAATCTTTTTCCGTCGTTTCGTTTGGAAAAAAATACAGATAAATTAAGTTTCACTTTTTTGAAAAAATGTATCCATTAAGATTATCGGTATTGAACTTATGTACGAGATAAAATAATAAAAATAATAAATACTTTTGCAGTCCCTTAAAACTTTTTTCTACTAAATAAATTGGAGTTTGTAAAGAAATAATTTCTTCTTAAAAACTATATAATATGTGTTATAATGTAAAGTAAAGTAAATATTCAATAAAAAATAATACCATAATAATTAAGCTTAACATATTTTGTTTTTACCATGTTGAAGAGTGTAATAATGTCAATTATAAATTAGAGTGGTTGGTTGGTAGATAATACTTACCCATATTAGGATGTCGTTGAATTTACTATAATTAAATTAAATGATGTAAAAATGTTGTGCTATCTTAAATAATTTAATCCCCTCTGTTGACACCCAATTTTGTCCGGCCTCTTCATAAATTAGTGTCAAAATTAGTCATCGAGTTTCGTTTTATTTTTAA
>JAOTQR010000002.1:19726322-19751655 GCA_025774065.1 Solanum ossicruentum | reverse complement strand
AGCACCAACCGTTTCAGACCCGGTTCGCTCCTAATTCACCGACCAAACGTGATTAATATTCATCCTGAATTCCTGTGGTGTCGATTTTTCCCACTTTTTTCTGTACTTTTCCTCAGATTCCGATCATTTCCCTTCCCAATTCCTTGAAATTCCCCTTCCCGCCGGAAAAAATGCCGGAGATCGCTGCCGTCTGTTTCTCTGCTATCTCTTCCATCCCTCTCCTAAAAGACCCGCCCTGTTCCTCCGGTTCCTCATTTTTGCCTTTCCGTAAATTGCCTCTTTTTCCGAGTCAATCACCGATCCGCTCTGTCCGGTTCGTCGCGAAGGCATCCGGCTCCGGTGGTTTCCTCGGCGATGACGCATTCGGACCATATCCTTGGGAACCTTCTGACTCCAGTGATCCTTGTATGTTTTATCAATCCCTTGATAGTGTTAGTTTAATATTCAAAAGCCAAAAAGTACTTTTTTCCCCTTTTTGCTTCTTAAAGTTTGAGAGTTTCAGCTATGTAATTTTCCTAAAATATATTTGATCTCAAAAATATTTACTTAATTTAATTTATTTTAAGCGAATTAGGCTTTACAGCTAGAGGATCTATAGACCTCAAACATCACACACTGAAATGCAGGGCAAATCTGTGAAACAGCCGCTGCAGAAATGCAGGGTCGGTTAAGGTGGCGTACAGTATACCCTTGTTGTCTGGCTGTTTCATAGACCGCTTATGTTGTGGGAGCTTAGTGCACTAAGCTATCCGTTTTTTTAGACACTGAAACAACAATTGAGCTTAGCTAGTTGGTGTAATATACGACGGTATACAGTGTTTCAAAAAGTTATAAGGCTTAGCTTAGGCATGCAAGTAGGATTTTGTTTTGATGTATGTGTTGAATATAGCTCTTGTTTCTAGTAGGCAATGACATTTGTTTAGGTTTCATACAAATTAGATGCTAAAAGTTCATTCTTTATTTATAGTCTTCCTTCATTTTACGTAGTATTCGATCTTTGCTTAGAGTTATGTTTTTACTGTTGTATTTTATAGTTTAGTTTTTTTTTTTTGTGTGTGTGTGGATGTTCTATCAGGAAATGGTGTTGCTCTTTTATGTCAGGACGAATTGTACTTGTAGTAGTTTCCTTGTCAGTTAATGTGGGATTCCTTAGGTCATTCCGCAAGGGTGTTCATTGAAAAGTTGTGTTAGCTGTAATTTGTTCTCAGATTTTAATTTAGTGACCATGAAACATTAGTATGTCAATAGATGTTTTATACAGTTTCATAATGTGGATTTGGTGACAATACACCCTTTACGTGCAGTGAGTTGCGTGTTAAGTTGTGCAAAGAATTTGTTAAACATTTTAATCAGAAAATCCTAATACAGTTTGAGTTAAGGATACTGTGATTGATGTTGTTATTTGCATCTTGTGAAGACTTTTTGGGCACAGCGTCGTACACAGTGATAACATAAATCTTGATGATGGAATCCCTATTGTAAAAAAAATAAAATATCTTGTCAGACAAGATACGTATAGCTAATTGTAGGAGAGGATGAAACTTTGTAAAAGTTGGAGTGCCTACAAACTTGATGCTTAGCATATATACAAGAAGCTTCTAGAATGCTTCAAAATTTGGAGCTTACACATCTGACCTCCTCGAGGATTGGATACTTTTTATTTATTGCAGTCTTTGTTTGTTCTTGTATGAGATGAAAGAGAACAGGTGAGGCATCTCTGTTATGATGGGTTTGGGACAGAAAAGTTTCATGTGTATCATGTTACATTGGTCTAGCAAGTCCAACTCTGTCCTGAACATCAACTACTTTCATTGGTTTATGTGCAAGAAACTTGTTCTATGACAGGTCCATATATATCTGATGAATCTTCTCTCCCTCCCTGTCTCTGGTAAATTAACAACAACAACAACAACAACATACCCAGTAGAGTCCCACAACTGGGGTCTGGGGAGGGTAGAATGTACGCAGATCTTACCGCTACCTCATAGAGGTAGAGAGGCTGTTTCCTGTGAACCCTCATCTCAAAACACATAAGCAGAAAAATAACTAGATATGGCACAAACAAAAGGGGAAGGGAACGAGAAGAAGGCGCAACTACTACTGGAATGCACATGTAAATATGTAAATATGATAAAAAAATATAAAAGCAGCACACAATACGGCATAAACTGAGAGCACAAGCAGACCCCTACCCAAAAAAAAAACACAACCACACACCAAGCCTAAGCAACCGCCTAACCCTACCATTTAACCCACTATTCTAATACCCGACCTCCACATCTTCCTATCTAGGGGTCACGTCCTCAGTGAGATCGAGTTCCGTCATATCATGTCTAATCACCTCCCCCAGTACTTCTTCGGTCTACCTCTACCCCTCCGAGTAGCTTCCACATCCAGCCTCTTGCACCTCCTAACAAGAGCATCGGTACTCCTTCTCTGCACATGTCCAAACCATCATAGTCTCGCTTCCCTCATCTTCTCTGCCACCGGGGCCACCTCTAGCTTCTCCTGGACGGTCTCATTCCTAACCTTGTCACTCCTAGTGCCGCCACACATCCATCTCAATATCCTCATCTCTGTCACATGCATCTTCTGCACATGTGTGCATTTTTAATTGGCCAACACTTTGTCCCATACAAGAATGCTGGTCTGACCACTGTTCGATAAAATTTACCTTTGAGTCAATGTGGGATCTTCTTGTCACACAATACTCCAGAAGCAAGCCTCCACTTAGTGTCTCTGGTAAATTAAGTAGCACTAAATTAAACTCTAAAAAGATGTACGTCTCCTCGTGTATGATGCATACTTCTGAATCCAAAAGTTCCCTCGCATTGACTCAAATGAAAGGTTAATTATTGGTTTTGTATTTTATATTTATTTCTTTTAAATTTTTCTTCCTCCCCATTTTATATAGATATAGTTCATCATTTAACCAGGATATGTCTTCGCTTGTAGTCACTTGGTTGTTATTGTTGATTTAGCTTCTTTTTCATAAAATAAAATAAAATAACTTATTGATTTTTGAAGTTTTCCCTGCTATTTGCAGCTGTGCAGTGGGTGCAAGAGGAGAAAATCACACTTTTCACTGCTGATGGACTCGTTCAACTTGGGGGCAACATAGTTAAGCGACAAATTTCTTCGTCCGATGTATGCCTATTTTTCCTCATTGCTTCTGTCCATGCTTTATCTCTCCCTTCTGGAACAGAAGGCATCTTTTGTAGCAAATATAGCTCGTGCATTGAAATTTCTAAACACTGTTAGGTGTATTAGTTTATTTTAGTTTCGAAGATGCACAATATACTGGTAAAAACTGAGTTAGCCTTTAGTTTGTAGAAGTTTATGAGACACGTTACATAATGTCTTCTTGTCGTTCTCTTCCTTCCATACTTCATCTACTCTGTTTAATAAGGATAATTGCTTGCTATTGGTTATGCTCATCTTGTCTGATGTTTTACTTTGAAATGCAGAAGAAGCAGGGAAAATTTAAAGTGTCTCCAAGATTTCAACGATTTCATGAGAGTAATTACATGGATCCAAATCAAAGCCTCTGTTTGGGTGCTCTCTTTGACATCGCAGCAACTAATGTAAAGCTTCTGCTACGTGTAGACTTCTAATGTTCAATGTTCCTATTCATCTTAATGGGAATTGGAATTGGTGACTTTTGCAGGGCCTTGACATGGGCAGGAAACTATGCATAATTGGTTTTTGCCGTTCTATAGAGATGTTGAGTGACGTTGTGGAAGACACTGTTCTGGAGCATGGTGGTGAGGTATATCGGCTTATATCACCTCTCTTTTTTGGTTCTGATCCTTTCATGGACCATTTTGATTGGTGTTGCATGACAAGCCTGAGCATCCCTTGCACTGTTTCTTTATGCATTCATTGCATTCTTGATCATCTTGTAAGACTTTTCATCCACCTGCTTTTGTACATCTCGACCTATAGTCCTATCGTAGGTTCTTAAATCAACTTAGTTAGGCCTCAAATATCATTAGCGGTAAGAGCGTCAGTGGTAATTGAAGCTGTTTTGACATTAAGTAGATTTATTTCTAGGTTCTTTGGTAATTCAGTATGAAATTTCATATCAGGTAGTACCACTCTCTTTATTATAGTTTCGTCGCTTATTTAATGGCTTGACAAATCATCTCTTCATGCTACAGATTGTCTGTGCGGAGAAAGCTAGCAAGGGCGATATGCAGGAAAAGCTAACCATGACAATTGCAGTGCCGCTACTTTGGGGGGTTCCTCCTGCGTCAGAAACGATCCACCTTGCAGTTCGAAATGGTGGAGGCATTGTAGATAAAGTTTACTGGCGATGGGACTTCCTGTAGATAAATATCTAAGCTCCATGGCCTCTGTTTGTGCGTTTGTAAATATTACTATGGTCATTCTTCTGTACAAAATTGGAGTATGTAACTAATCTGTGTACTCTAGACGTTAAAAGTAGTCCATCCATCATTCTGAATTGTAAAGTGGGCACCTCAAGAATAACAAATTACTTGTCAATAAAAATTTAAGTAGAATTACTTTGTTATTTAACAAGTTCATCAATGAGCCAGTTCACATATTTCCATTGTATACAGAAAATACTCTAATGCCCACGTCACATATGTATCAAATTGTCTCATGATGTTTTGAACCCAGCTCATGTATCGCTTAAATGGTAGAACAGTCCAACCATTGGAACATACAATAGCCTAAGGTGGAGAAAAGCCTACGTCGAGGGGCCAAACCTTCTTGATAAGATCAACCTATTATTTCTAGAGTAATTTTTATTCGTTGAGCTGTGGCTTGTCCACTCGGCATCATTGAATCGCTAAGGCTGGCTTTCGTCCTTACTCGACGGGTGGGTCTTGCAGTCAAGCTCCCTTTTTGCCTTTGTCGAGGATCAATCTCCAATCTGCTCGAGAAAACCTTTGCACGCCTCCATTCTTTTTTGGGAGGCCTACATATTGGAAATAATTAAATTAATTGTCATATGTGTATATTAGGCAATTATTATATATTAGGAGTATTAGAATTGTCATATGTGTATATTAGGTAATTATTATATATTAGGAGTATTAGGAGATTATTTTAGTTAATATGTTAAGTTATCTTAATTAGATTAATTAACTGCGTATATATTCACAATTACTGTACAATGTGATATAATAATAAGAGAAGAACTTTTCCAAAAATCCCTAGTTCTTCTTCCTCAGCTCTGCGCAGCCGAGAACAATTTCACTACATCCCATAGAAAATGTCTACTAGTTGAGACTGTCTCTTGGCCTGTAAGTCTTGATACAAAGTTAGAATTCTAGCCTTCTAGTGTGGGATTTCACTGATGGCTCGGACCCCCTCGAAAGGAAGCCTTCACCTTCCACCTAATTAAGTTGTGCAGGTTAGGCCCAAAGGAATAATGAAACTTCATAGGTCACTTTTTCTAGATAATGGGGAAAAGGATTGCAACATACCACTAGAAGACTACTAAGACAAAGATGTATTGTCAAGAACATAAAGGAAATAGGATATGCAATTGGTCAAATTCATTATGGATTGTACATGGATGATAGTTGAAGTCAGCGACTCTCCCAAGGTTCCCTCAAGTTGACCCTTGCTCCCTTTAACCCTTTATGAGCAAACTGTGACAAAGGAAAATTCAAGAACTGACCCATTATTTTCACCCCATAGAAACTACGAGATCATCCCAAGAACGCCTTTGACATCGAGGTATCACAGACCTATCACAACTGCTGATCCCTAAGATAAAAATAAAAACTAACAATCTTGTACCTGAAAAAGAAAAATTAGACATTTAGGTGAAAGAAAGGCAGATTGTTTAAAGTTGACTTGTAGTTGGGGAATAATATGACAAAAAAAAAGGGAGTGGTTTATTTTATTTCAAAAGAATTATTTTCTTAAAAGTATATTTAGAAAAATCAATTTCATGTATTTAAATATTTTGTAATATTGTTACTTGAAGACATGGCAACTTTTTTACACTTGACTTAATATTGTTGTAGTAATATCTTTCTAATTTTCAGTATATTATATCTTGTTAAACATATATATTATTATTATTGTGATATTGTGTTATTCTCAGTTTCCCCAACACCTACTTTTAATTTGGTAGCAGAGAAAAGTAAGAACACTTGAAGATATTACAAAATGATTAAAGGATATGACACACACACACAAAAAAAAAGGGTCCCTACTTCTACCTGGCCTATTTTAAGTCAAACAATTAGATAATATTTTGACAATTAGATAATATTTTGATATATTAAACATCATTTTTATTTTTTTTAAATCTCGTGTCAAGTTAAACCAAACTATTTTTTTTAAAATTATTTTTTTGATTGTGGACCTCACAACATTCTGTTTTATCTTTTCAATTCTAATGAAATGAAGGTTCCTACAATATATTTCTGTAAGCCAGAGTTAAACCAGGTACCATACAATGGAATTCTACAAAATCTCAAGTCGTTCAAGCCTTGCAAGAGTTTGGTTGCTTTGAAGCAATATATAATAAACTTTCGAATGAAAATCAAGAGGCTATGTTTGGTTGTTCAAAAGAAATTTTTGAATTTCCATTGGAGACTAAAATGAAAAACATGTTAAAAAAACCTTATAGTAGCTACTTAGGGCAGTTTCCAACTCTACCTTTATATGAGAGTGTGTGCATAGATGACTTGCTTCAACCTGGAGGTGTTGAAACCTTTACTAATATCTTCTGGCCTCAGGGAAATCCTGACTTTTGGTATGTTTATTTCTTTTAATATTTTTCATTATTTGATTTTGTATTCGTCGTTTTTCTTTTTTCTTTTTGGTAAATCTTTGGAGGTGGGAGGCGGGGAAGGATTTGGAAAGGAAAGTGTTATCTTAGATTATGTTTTCTTAGAAAAGTAATAGTAGTTTACTTGTTTATTTCTTAGTGTTTGATAAGTAAGCAGAAAATACTATCTCAAAAGTATTTATATAAATTTTAGGTAATTATTACGGAGGTGAAGATAGTGCCAGTGGTAGGAGGGTGGGGTGGCGGAAGTGGGAGAACGGGGTGGGGGGTGTAGGGGGTGGGAATTTTAGAGTGGATCAAAAGAATAGGCAGTTGATTTTTTAAGTTAATTGTTTTTTCTAAATCCTAGAAACATAGAAAAATAGAAAACAAAATCTTGAAAATATTTTTCTCCCATACCAAAGACATCACCACCACCAATACATACCAAGTATAATTTTTATAGGTTTGGTTTAGGAAGGATACAATATATGCATATATTTCGTTTATCTTGTAAAAATCAAGAGGTTGTTTTAGATAGATTCTTGACTAAAGAAGAGATAAAAAGAAAGTAGTAATAAAGAATAGCGACAACAAGATAATAAGATAAACGAAAATAAACTGATAGTGCTAGAGATTTAAATTTAAGCAAGCATAAAAA
This sequence comes from Solanum ossicruentum, assembly GCA_025774065.1. Lineage (NCBI taxonomy): Eukaryota > Viridiplantae > Streptophyta > Magnoliopsida > Solanales > Solanaceae > Solanum > Solanum ossicruentum. The sequence continues at coordinate 19,744,237 of JAOTQR010000002.1, read as the reverse complement.
TGAAATCAAAACTCCTGTATGTAAAAAAAATCCCCAACATCCTCCTATCCCTCTATCTTATTACTTGACTTTCACATCCTTCTATCAAGTGTCATCTTCTTAGTAAACTGTAGTCGCATCATATCCTATCAAATAGACTTCTTAGGCCTACCTTTCCCTCTCCCTAAGGCCAGCACGGCCAACCTACCCCACCTTCTCATCAAAGACATTTGTGTCTCTCCTCTATACATGTCAGTTGCTTGTTTTGACAATATTTGTTAATTAATTTGCAGCAATGTGGTAAAATCCTACTCAAAGCCACTTGTGGAATTGGATGAGATGGTGAAAAGAATGGTTTTGGAAAGTCTAGGTCTAAAAAGTTACATTGATGAATTCTTGGATCTCAGCTCTTTTCTTCTGCGATTAAGCAATTACAAAGCAGCTCAATCTCAATATGAAGATACGGGGAATAAACCTGGAATTGGTGACCATACAGATGGTGGCTTCTTGACCATAATATCCCAAAATCAAGTGAATGGATTGCAAATCCTCAACAAAAATGGAGAGTGGATTGATGTTAATACAACAACATTACCCCATTGCCTCAAAGGCTCTCACCCATTGCGGGTTAGGAGTGGTCTGATGTACACAGTCTGATACCTATGTTTAAAACATAAATCGACTGTTTCTGAAGTGGATTGATGTTAATATTTTATCAAATTCATTCGTTGTTTTGTCTGGAGATTCCTTCATGGTAAGATTGAATTTAGTATCATTATGTATATTTTTGGATTAAAAAAAAAGAGGGGGTGGGGGGCTAGGGGGGTGCGGAGGACATGGATTAGGCTACGTAGAAGGTTAGTAAAAAAGCACTATGCTGTTTTATCTTTTGTTCATATTGGTAGTACTGCTGTCCTTTGATTTCTTTGCTTTTACCTCTATTATCGTATTATTTTGTTGTAGTTTCTGTTCTGTAATTGTTTTTGTACTTGTGTTACTTTTCTTTTTCTAATGTGTACACAATACTCTCTACTCTCAAATCCACTTTATGGAACTATGTTGACTCTATTATTATTGTATACGGGTACAGATATCATGAGTTCTAACATAATTGTGCAAATATATACAGGCATGGACAAATGGTCGATTGCGTTCTCCTCTCCATAGGGTAACAATGGGTGGAGATAGTGATAGGTTCTCCATTCAGTTATTTGCAGATCCAAAACCAGATCACACCATAGAAGCCCCAAAAGAACTTGGGGATGAAGAACACCCTTTGCTCTTCAAGCCATATGACATTCTTGGATATTTTGAGTTTTTTGGGACAGAAGCTAGAAGAGAAGCTGGCGCCAATGTTCTCAAGGCTTATTGTGGTATATGAATTAGTTTACCTAAAACTTCGGTTTGTCAAAGATCTATCTGAAACAATCTATTGCTCTATAAGTTTCGTCTATAGTACTATACTCTCTTAAGTCCTACTTTGTAAAGTTATATTGAGTATATAATTATTTTCATAATAATATATATCCTCAAATTTTGAAGATTGTGATTGCCGAGAAAGGAAATTCTGACATTTTTCACCATTTCCCATAGAGAAAGTGAGGAGAAAAATATTTAGTTCAAAAACTATTTTGAAATAATTGTCACTTTTACAATTTATGGATAGTTTGATAAGCTCGATAATTTGAGATATTCTAAAATTAAGTTTGGTAATAAAATTATATTTTACTTGATTGAAGATATATATTTAGCTCGGGATAAATATTCTTATTTTTAATCAAGTATAAATTTAATTTTAACCTTAGTTTTGGATATTTCATCTTATCTCATTTTGATGGTCTTTCCAAATTTTTATTTATGCTTGTGAATTATAACTTTTAATTTGTAAGAACCAATGATTTCATCTTTTGTATATAAAGTTGAAATTTCACACACTAAATCATCTATTATACAAGTTAATGACGCATATATAACAAGACGACTATTTAATGTGATATTTTAATGAATTGAATGAATAAATTAACCACTATTTCATAAATAATATAATATCAAAATTATTTTAATAAAAAAATTTCTCCAGTACACAGAGTTTGTCAAGATGAAAAGAGTCATAAGAAGAGTCAAGTCAATTAAAAATTCAAATATCTTTTCTTTTAATAAACTTTCGTTCTTCAAAAAGTCAATTTTTTTAGAGAATAAATCTTCGATAGCTTGCAAATGAAGAATTTTATCACTATAATCTTCTTCTTTATTCGAAAAATATACAATAAAAAGGATTGCTAATCCACTCGACGAAGGTGTAATTGGTCATACTTTGAAAAACTAATCCCTTCTCATCTCCAATTTATTGCCATTTTTAGTGTAAGAAAAACATCCAATTCCATGTCTTGAGCATGATTAGTTGGATGCCACATATCTTTGATGTGTAGGTGATTTTTTTTCCATATAACTAAAACATTGACTAATACTAAAAGATCCACCCACATCATATACACTTTTTATACATCAACTTTTAAAAGAAATTGTCAACAACCACATAGTAGTTGGTGGAGAAAAAGAAGTGGCACAACTCACCAAGTAAATGAAGTGACATCTAACAACCATTTTAAGGTGGTTTGGAAAGGCTCAAGTTACTAATAATTTGACTTTTTAACAAATGTGTACAATTCTTGAGGCACAATGTACAAGATTTGCAATGCATCAACCCCAAAAAGATCTCTTGCTCTCACCAACTTCAATTATTTTTTTTTCCTTAAAGAAATAATAGAAGTAGATGGACTTTCATGATTGGTAAGTGGTCACATAAAATTCAAAGCATCATCCCATGGTAGGAATTTTGGTGTGACAGACACGGTGGCGGAGTCAGAATTATCACTAAGAGTGTTTAGAATTTGAAAAAATAACCACGCAAATTAATTTTGAAGGGGGTTTGATATCTACTATATATATACAAAATTATTTTAACCATGTATAAATAGTATAATTTATTTTTGAAATGAACCCCTCGCCAAACAGCTAGCTCAACCCTGGACAAACGGATAATATTCGATAATCACATTAAAATTAAATTACGTTTAAATTTATGTTGAAAAATTTTACATTAAAATTAACACACTCCTTAATAAAAGCAATTTGAGAAAGAAGTTTATTGAAGTTGAAGTAATAAAGTTAAAGTTTTGTGAATTGTAAAATAATATTTCACATGAAACACAATATTATGGATAAATTTTAATATTGGCCCTCGTAATATTATTTTAGATTACGTTTAAATTTATGTTGAAAAATTTTACATTAAAATTAACACACTCCTTAATAAAAGCAATTTGAGAAAGAAGTTTATTGAAGTTGAAGTAATAAAGTTAAAGTTTTGTGAATTGTAAAATAATATTTCACATGAAACACAATATTATGGATAAATTTTAATATTGGTCCTCGTAATATTATTTTAGGCACGTTTAACCTTCAACTATCTAAAAGGCATAATTTTTGTCCTTTTATATAGAAAAAATGTGATATTTAAACTATTTTTAAAATTATATTATCCTCAAATATAAATTGACTAAATATACTTCGTCAAAAATATGAGGCCCTTGACCTTTCGAGATGACCTAGTGATTTGAATTTGAATCTTTCATGTTGGAGGTCTCAAGTTTGCAACCCCTTGCATGCAAAAACAAGGGCGAAGCTCGTCGCATTGAGTTTATCTAGTGCGATTTAACTTTCTTATGTGATTTTCGAGCTATTGCATATGAGCAGATGTTTATCCTATACGAGTCGAGCTTATCACATTATACTTATCTAATGTAATTTACGAGTTATTGCATAGGAGCATACGTTTATCTTATGCACACCCAAATGATAGCAAATCTATTTGGGTAATTGAATAGAATTGAATGTATACTATCCTATCTCGTGAGATAAGAGATAAAAATATTATTTCCGAGGGAGCATTTAAATAAAAACATTGACAAAAAAGTTACCTATTTAATTAGTAAATGGGCTCCAACGGGTTTGGTGAAGCCAAAATTGGTTGGTAAAAAAACGTTTATTGGAAAGTGAGAAGAAATTATAGAGCGAGTCATTCGCATGGCCCCCCTTTTCATCTTCTATATATACTCCCGAAACCTTTCCATAAAAACACCCATCTCTCTTTCTTCTATTTCCTTCTCCTTTTTTCCACAGATCTAGAGTTTCTTTTCCCATTCTCAGGTTCGTTTTCTTCAATAATTATGCTCAATTTACTCTTGCATGCTTTGATTTTGCTTCATTATTTTATAGATCTGGTATATTTGTTTCTGTAGGATGTTACGCTATCTCATTTTGATGTTATATATGTGTTTTTTATTCGCATTCGACTAATCCGGATTCGCATGCTCAAATTCGAGGGTTTTAGTTAATGATAGAGGAGTATTCATGATGTTGCTCAATGTAGTACCTAGATCTCGTTGATAAACTAGAATTTTTTGTTAATTTTCTTGAGATTGGACAAAATTAACTCTAATTGTCATATTGTATTGTTATAGTATCTGAGGATCACGTAGATCTCATTGCTAAGCTGGTTTGGCTCATGGATTTGGTTGTTTGGGGGGTTAATGATGGAAAATGATGATTTATTGGTGATGTATGTGTTGTCGTGTGTTTAAAATGGAATCGATTGATTCGTTCCTGGGATTTGTGAGTATTTAGATCAAGTAAAGCAACTGGTCGTTAACTTCTTTTTGAAGGGGAGAAAACGGGGTAATTTTTGGGAATATGTGGCGTCTTTCGTTTCTGTAATGTAATTTTGTGGACTGAATGTTGAAGCATTTTGGTTGGTTTCTGTAATTTCCTGGGGAACTGTGTGATGAAACCGACACTTTCTATTTTTGCCAATGTAAACACTAGAATTTTCTGAATTCAACTTGTCAAAGTGTAATGAAATGTCTTAATATGATGGAATTCTATGTATTGACATGCGTATGTGCTACTTGCTACATGTGATGACATATTTTGTTGATCTTTTCAGCTAGACATGGAAACTTTCTTGTTCACCTCAGAGTCAGTTAACGAAGGGCATCCCGACAAGCTTTGTGACCAGGTCTCAGATGCCATTCTTGATGCTTGCCTTGAACAAGATCCAGAGAGCAAGGTTGCATGTGAAACCTGCACAAAGACAAACATGGTCATGGTCTTTGGAGAGATCACAACCAAGGCCAAGGTGGACTATGAGAAGATAGTACGTGACACCTGCAGAGGCATTGGCTTCACCTCAGCTGATGTTGGTCTTGATGCTGACAACTGCAAAGTCCTTGTAAACATTGAGCAGCAGAGCCCTGATATTGCCCAAGGAGTCCATGGTCATCTTACCAAGAAACCAGAAGAAATTGGAGCTGGTGACCAAGGTCACATGTTTGGCTATGCCACAGATGAAACTCCTGAACTCATGCCACTTACTCATGTTTTGGCTACAAAGCTTGGTGCCAAGCTTACCGAAGTGAGGAAGAACAAGACTTGCCCATGGCTCAGACCTGATGGCAAGACACAAGTTACAGTTGAGTACAAGAACGAGAATGGCGCCATGGTCCCTATTAGAGTTCACACTGTTCTCATCTCAACTCAACATGATGAAACTGTCACAAATGATCAGATTGCCCAGGACTTGAAAGAGCATGTGATCAAGCCTGTGATCCCAGCTAAATACCTTGATGACAAAACCATCTTCCACCTCAACCCATCAGGTCGTTTTGTCATTGGTGGTCCACATGGAGATGCTGGACTCACTGGCAGGAAAATTATCATCGACACTTATGGAGGTTGGGGTGCTCATGGTGGAGGTGCTTTCTCTGGGAAAGACCCTACCAAGGTGGACAGAAGTGGTGCTTACATCGTGAGACAGGCAGCAAAGAGTGTGGTTGCTTCAGGACTTGCTCGCCGCTGTATTGTCCAGGTTTCTTATGCTATTGGTGTGGCGGAACCACTCTCCGTGTTTGTTGACACTTACAAAACCGGAACCATTCCAGACAAGGATATCTTGGCTCTGATCAAGGAAAGCTTTGACTTCAGGCCTGGAATGATGTCAATCAACCTTGACTTGAAGAGAGGAGGCAACTTCAGGTACCAGAAGACTGCTGCTTATGGTCACTTCGGCCGTGATGACCCCGATTTCACCTGGGAGACTGTGAAGCCCCTCAAGCCTAAAGCTTAAGTGCAGTTCCCACCCACAACTTTACCTACCTATATTCTTGTGCCTATCATTCTTGTTGCGGACCAATAAACAACCTTCGTTGATAGAGTAAATTCATACCCTATCTTTACTTTTTGAGGCGCTATCGAGTGGAGTGAGACCAAAGGAAGTGTCTACATACTTTAAGGGATTCTAAGAGCTCTAAGCAATTGATCCTGTTGATTTTATTTTTCGAAGTAGTTAATTTCAATGTGACCTGCGGCGTTCATTTCTTATATCCCCTCATACGAACAAGTTCTTTTGTCCTTGTGTTCATTTATCTAATGAAAAGTGCAGTATGTTGTTGAGTTATACAGTTTTTAGTTGTTTACTTTTATGTATTCCTTTTTCCTAATACTATTATGGCATAATCATCAAGGCGTGGTATAAACAAAAGCAACAATGCTAAAAGCTGGCAAGAAGGTCTGTCATGAGATGTTTAGCGTGATTGCGTGAAAAAAATACTATGTTTGTTGGGCACAGTTAGGTTTATTGTGCCAGCTTTTCACTGTTAAAAGACCAGAAAATAGAATCAAGAATAAAGGATGGCAGCACTATTGAACTTCCTTATAATAGCGTCATTCTTCCCATTTTATGTTGGCACATTTGATATCTTTTTGTGGTCATAGTGAATGTTATTATGAGAAGATATAATAAAAACAACATATACCATCCCACAAGTGGAGTCTAGGAAGTTAGAAATATATGCAGATCTTATCACTACCTCATAGAGAGAGACTATAGAGAGAGACTATGCAAAAAAAACCCTCGTCTCATGGAGAACATATAACATGAAAATCAATTCCAAAGATAACTTGGTCATTACGGTGAAATATTGTTGTAGAGAAAGTCATTATCCGACGATATAGACTGCTAGATTGATTCTTTGGCAACTGAACTATTAGGTCTGAAATAAAGTCGCAGTTAGATTGCCTTGCCTAAATTACTTGCCAGAAAAATGCGAATCACATTAGTACAGTTTGCACAAAAAAATAATGCTGCTCCTCCTTTCTTTGCCATAATCATCATTCTCCTCAATTGTGAGATAGATTTTTAACTCTTTCCCTCAGGCAGTTCCATGGATCGCCGCCTTCCGTGGTCACTCAGTTTCAGAGAATGCACCAGGCTGAAAATTTTGGCACAATGACTGTGTAGCTGCCTCTATTCTTGAAAGATCCTACAGTAACACAAACATATACTATTGAACTTGATACATAAGTATAATGAACTTCAAAAGCGTGCAAAGTTGTTACCTTCCCTTCAAATCTAATCATAAGAGGACCTTCCCTTGATCCTCGATAACCGCCTTCATGTTAAAGCAAATATGAATGATTTAATACGAAATTCTTTTCTGATTACAAAATAAAAGGAAGAGCGGGAGTACCGGTGGTTCATATAAACCATTAATCTTGTAAATGATATTCGTGACTTACCGATGTACAGATCAGGAAATTGAAGGCAAAGTTTTGATAGAGGTTGAGCAACTTCAACCTGCAATTCATTGGGAGTTAATAATCAGTATTAGTTTGCACACAGTGCTATAAACGAAATATAGTAACAGGAGACTATTTTACAAAGATATATTATAAAGACTCATCTAAAAGGAGGAAAAGACAAACGATACGAGTCAATAACGTTGCACTCCACAGTTTTAGAAAGTAATCCATATGTTTTCCAAATTCAGGATGAAAAAGTCTACACAAGGCTTCATTCTCATAATTTCAGTCCTAGTTGGTTGTGTTAAAGAGTCATAAACCAGATTTATCAGTAATTCATATTCTTTGCCCAATTTGGCAAAACGAGAAGAATTCCGATAAGATGGTGCGCAAGCAACTGGATCAAGCTGCGATGACATTTAGCATCTTCTACATCATGAGAAACATGACGTTCTACCATCCCAGGAGATTGGAAGAAACAAACTCGAAAGGCCAGTTTTAATGCACCTGGATAAAGACTATACATATGATATATCAATCAACTTAACTGTGCCTCAATATCAAACTAGTTGGGCATGAATTAAGGATACATATGACAATGAAGAGGTTTTGATTTCTGTGATTACAGAAGACTGAAAAGATCACATATCAACGAGAAAAGGATATCTCAGAAAGGGTTGCAGAACACTCACATCGGAACGAGAAGTTGTCAAGCATTTTGAAACAAATGGTGCCATTAATACCAAGTCACCATTAGATTTCAGTGAATCAATCAGACAATGCCACTGTAGGTCCAGTTCAGCAACGTTAGTTGCAGTGAGAATGATCACATTACGGCACTTAATCTACAAAAGAGAAAAGACATGCTAAAAAATTGGGGTTCAAACTTAAGTATCATAAACTCACACGTTAAAGAGCAACAAGTATACAGTAGACATAGCTCTATGCAATCAAACGAACAAATATAAGAGAAATATGAGATGTTGAAGGAAACGAGGCAAAGACAAAGATTTCAGTAATGATCTTTTCTTCCGAGTAATCGACCACACTGACAACTCTGGAAAAACAGAATAACATGTTAGTGCTATGTAAGAACATTCAACACAACTTTCACGGAGTATAGGCCTAGTTTTTACAGTTCCTAAAATCATCAAAGCTCAATGCCAGAGACTTTTTCTCCATTTCTTTCTATATAATGTAGTCTAGTTCACCAACTTGGAAGGACAGTGGAAAAGGATAAATTTTCGTGAAGAATTACTGCAGCAACACTCATTAGAGGTATCAAGAGTAAAACCTTATACCAAGCAAACAGCAAAAGAAAGTGCAAGGAAAATAATTTGCAGAGTGGAAATGGAATAAAAGAAAAAAAAAAGAATAATGAAAGCGGAGAAGATTTGAAGGACCCATTGACAGATATCTAAGCTATACGCCAACAAAAATGTGCATGGATGTGAAAGTTTTTTATACAATATAACAAGAACTCGGAAAAAGTATGACTACTTGAGAACAAATTCCAACAATGTCTACTTTACGAAGGGCATCAAGTTAAAGAATAAAATAATCGTAATATCGATACAATCTCAGACAATGCCACACATACCAAAGGCACAGACAGCTGTTCATGATGCAACAATTCTGTAATACCTTCAGGTAGCTGTGCCATCTGTCGTCAGAAAGGGAACAAGAATTTAATTCTTATAGGCAGAGAAGCTTCAGCTGTTGGAATGTTACGAATCATAAATTTAATGACATTTCGAAATATATAAAGAACACATGAATTTAGTTTCAGATTCATTGCATTATCCTATCTTACAGAGCCATATGATCTTGTACATCAACTAAACTAGTGCATGATTCTGAATTATAGATATAACAATAATATCTCAACGGGGGTTTTAGATCAGCAACAACATACCCAGTGTGTTCCCACAAGTGCAATCTAGGGACGGTGGGATGTACGCAGACCTTACCTCTACCTAGGGTAGAGAGGCCGTTTCCGATAGACCCTCGGCTCAAGAAAAATGTTTTACAAAGAAAGAAGTGTTCTAGATCAGACTTGGACAAAATTATCAAGTCAACAATTTTATCTTGCAGGGTGTATATTATCGATTCAGTAAGAATCCATGTGATATTTTGCGATAGTTCATTCCCCAGCAGTGAAACATGAAATGCACTTGCAAAGACTGATTCACCCTGTTTTAGCACTTAAGAGGGGGAAAAATTGTATTCTTTTCCTTCAGCTGGTATTAGAGATTAAAGCATAAGTTTAGGTTACCAGCCGCCTCAATTATTAAGCATTGTATACAAGGACAATCAGAAGCAGGCTCAGCATTTTGGTCATCAGTAAGTGAAGATGCAGAAATGCAATTTTCAAAGTTCCAAGAATAAAATGCTATTCTGGTCTTTTGAACCCTAGGAGCTCTAATGTTTCCTTTTCAATCAACATCAAACTCAACATGAGGAACTTTTCTACCAGCAATTAGACACCCAAAATTGGATTCCCTCAATAGTACTTTTATGCTCATCCCTTAAGTTACTATAGGAACTACATAAAATATGCCATTCTTATTTACGCTTTGCATATACACGAGTATTAAAAATCTCAGAACCTGTGGAATTTTGCAATGATCAATGACTTAACCTCATTCTTGTCGCCGGGGCATTTTTCACCACTCAGGTGCCTTAAATATTCTTCAAATTCTTCATCAGGAGCCTGCAAAATGAAGTTATGAGAACAGTAGAGCACTGATACATTTTACAAAGTGGAATATTTCGATCAGCACCATGGACTTCGAAAATACCGTTACATCATTTAGATAATTAAGATGCTTATACAGTGTATCGCAAAGACTAACTCAACCCCAAAAGTTAGCTCATGTGGTAAAAAACCCAAGAACGTGTAAGGAGACTACACATGATTGAAAACAGTATAGCCGGATATTCACATTAGACGTATTTGTGGAGACATCTGGCTAACTTTATCTTGGCAATTTAATGTCTCATCATCGAGTTTTCTTCTTTTCTCAATTCAACATTGGTCTCCTCAGAACTTTTAACTTGATTTTCCCACGCTAAACAAAAGAAATAAAGATAATTAATTGCAGCTGCAAGTAAGTCTTTTTTAAAACACAAGTGGACACTAGCCCATTGGTGGAAAAAATTAAAATAAAACCAATGGTATCCCAGATGCAAGGTTTACCAAGTATGTGATAAGTCCTCATGTCAGACAACGACATGGCAATCATTGAAAGTATAGAAGGGAGAAATTTATTCCTATTTCCTACTATATCTTACAAGCAAAACAAACTTGTGATTATGAAGCTTACTGAAAGGAATTAACCATTTGGAAACCATTGGCACACTAAGCCATTGAACATTAAGAAGCAGAGAGATCTAGTAAATCTATATTACATACCATGCGAACACCAAAAGCTTTTGCAACTCCAGATACAGTGACATCTGAATGCAATGGACCTACCCCACCATATATGAATACCTGCAGTGAAATCAATTTTGGAATATACATATTAAAACAGGTAGGCAGGACTCTTAACCGGCCCCCTTCTCCCTCTCTCTCTCTCTCTCACACACACACACGCGCGCATAACAGGTTGACGCACATACGAGAAAATTTAATAAATATATCCATACCGACAAACATTAACCACAATTTAATAAATATATTCATACCAACTAACATTTACCATATCATTTGTGGCCTTCCGCCTCTCAACTTCCTCAGCCACAGAATCTATCTGAATATGAAGAGGATGTGATTAGGAACAGATGCTAGCATAAAGTTCTTTTAAATCATTGTTGGACGTCCATCAAACATTTAACTATGAAGGTGGAAATTGAGCAGAAACTGACTTCATCTTAACGTAAATTATAAAGAAAACAATGCTGCTCCAGAAAAGTAACACAGCAGACTGTAACACTACCTAAAAGTTGGCTCTGCATGGTCAAGAAAATATTTCAATATAGCAAGATCCTAAAGCTTAATATAGAGACAACTTTAATTCTTTTCTACAGCTTCTTTGGAGTCAGTGTCTGGCGTTTAATACTCAATCTGTTTTCAGTTGTTAATTGAATTAAGTGTGCATCAACTTCCCAGTACTTATTTGCCTTTACTATTTTGGCTGCTAGCTGTATTGCTGCAAAGGTTGAACAGAATACAAGGCAAAAGAAAACAAGAGGGAAGTAGTATCTATCCGAAACCCAACTTCCAATGGAAAACTAATATCAAGTTCATGCTTGCCACATAATCGAACAAAAAAGTAGCAGAAATTATACAAGCTGTCAAGACATAATAATTACTAACATCATTTCGAGTGACAGCAAGCAGTGATGTTGCCCAGCCGATAGAATGGAGCTTTCTACACAACGCAAACCCCAACTTGTCCTCTACTGCGCCAAACCTGAGCTACGGAACCAAGAGAAATACATCTGATAAGTAAGCAACTACAAATAGCAGAAAGTGCATACTTCAGGGTTATACTACATATATTATTTGCAGGGTATCAATTATCTGCCACGGATAGATGATGTGCAAACTGAAAAGACGTAGCTTATTGCATTATATAGTGCGCTATCTCAAGATATACTAACAAACAAACTGAATACATCTACTTAGACAAATGGAAATTGAAAGAATTAAGGACACCGCTACCTGCTCAGCTCATCTCCTAATATACATCAAAATTTGTTAATATAACATTTAAACTTGACTCCATCATCATGCATTCCCCTCATTGTGTAACTATCCTCATAGATGCAATATAGAAAAACTACCAAAAGTATTCAGCACAACTAAAGGATGGAAAACTCGGAAACAAGCCTTGTGAATATGGACATGTTTGTTTAGCCGCCGAAATAACCTCCGTTATTCCTGTTCGATTCTCAAATGAAAAGATTTACCTAGAGAGGAAAAAAGTATTTTGAAGCAGTGGATAACTTGTTCTCAAAGATTTGCTATGAACAATAGGTTCTGTACAACTACATGATTGCAGAAGTGATCCAATGCAGGATTTCAATTAGCCCAAATGATTCACTTTTGCTAAACACAACACAAGTAAAGTTCAAGTTGAATATCCAATAAGAAGAGAATCAGAGATTGGCAAATATGCTCCTGACAGATTGATTTTAGCTTCTGAAGCAAAAAAAAAAAAAAAAAAAAAAAGGGAGAGATGTATGACGAATGAAAAAGAGAAGGGGAGATTGAAAATGCACCTGAACTTAGAAATAATAACTAGAAGCCTCAGAAGAACATCACTATCATACTAATCGTCAGATTTAAAGGTCTAGAGACAATAACTTACAAAATTTCATCTCCCACAGCTATGATTGAGGCAGTAAGCATATTACTGGAATTCGAATCCTCGATTTTCAGTCCATTGCTAACAGAAGATAATTTCCCATAAACTGGAGAAGAGTACTTCTTTACCCTTCCAGATCTTTCCAGCCTTCCATCAGCAAGTAAATAAGCTGGCCTAAACTTTTTTTCGCTGTTGTCATCGTTCCTGATGCACAACAGTGCATTAGGAACAGTGTCATGGATGCTCCCAATTGAAGTATACCTATGGAATCAGTGAAATAAATAGAATGCATACAGGTACACCTCGGTAAGTAAGTTGAACTTGAAAAGTAAAAGCCATCACTACCACTACACGAGAGCAAATATGTCATAGATTTTAGTATAAATCTCAAACATTTATCCTTATCATGCTGACGAATGAAGAATCATTGTAAAGAATTTTGAAGCAACATAACTGAAAAATTACCCCTGATCATAAAGGCTGCAGTAACGAACCTTGCAAACCAAAAGGAAGGCCCATACATCTCTGCCATATCAAAGTTAATAGGTTAATATTTTAATTGTACGAAATAAGAATCAAATAAGAGAAAAGATGATTACTTTTCAACAAAAAATGCTAGATGAACATTTTCCATGAAAAAGTAAAACAAAACTTAACAAAAGTGAAACAGAAGAAGATGCTAATTCAAAAAGGCGAGCAGCAAAAGAAAATTTCTACTGCATAACATGCGAAGAAATGAAAAAATTCCTAAGCATTCGTTTTTGTCCGGATCATGAGTCTGAATTGGCTCAGAGTTTTCTCCAATTACTGAATATTGAAAAGAAACACATGCAAATGGAGTGAAACTGATAGTGAAGATTCATATAGCCAACCACAACTAGCTTGGGGTTGAGGCAATTTGTTGTTGAGTTGTTCCGAGAAGACTGTCCAAGTCTTGTCTTGGTACTTGCGAAGGAGTGAAAACATAACTTTAAGTCCCACTTAAAACTTAAGGCATTATTAACATATGCACTCACCTAAATACAATATCCAATAAAACCATCATCACTTCCCATGAGCAATAACAAATGAGACAATAAAATACTAAAGCATATATGATAGTGCAACATGAAATAATCTTTGACATAGCATAAGGCTCTCTGTTTGACTTGCAGACTTTAAACCTTTTATTTCCGAGGCCTCATATCAAACTTTAAATACAACCTAGATAATTGTCAATTTCAGAAGCTAACTCAAGTAATTTGAAGTCCATTTCCATCCCCCAAACTATATCCAGAAGACCTTCAATGTTGATGTGTTTCATTAAAATAGCAATTCTTTATGCATAAATTTCTCATAAATACTATCTTTAACATTTAGCACGTAATTTATAATAACTAAAGCACTTTATATAACTCATGACGCACATTCTATCCAACCTATGAGTATTTACGCTGAAATCAACCCCCCGAAGGCTATTATCCTGCAGCTCCATTTGGATTAATTGGTCCAAAATCTTTACTTGCAGATGCAACCTTTGTTTGTATTCCTTTTTAAATAAGTCTCACTCTAGATCCCAAATATCAAAGGATTCAAAGTCACTGGCCAGCACTTCAAGTTCTCCAACTTTAGATGCTAGTGCAACCATACATATACATCGTAATTCAACAAAAAGAAATCATATAAGGAGTGTTTATTAGGGGTAGTCTGACCTGTAAGACCAATCCAAAATTGGATTCACCCTCATGAAAGGTGGCCACCCAGGTGAACTAGGTGAGAATTGCTCTTGACCTACCTGAATGGTATGTGACCATAAGCAGCAGTTAGCCACAGATCACAACTATGAAAAAGAAAACGCCTACTAGTTGAAATAGTTTAACATCTATTTCGTTACCGCAGTAGGATCACCAATTCGCACACCAAGAAAAATAGCTCTAATTGGATTGGCCTTAAGCAAAGCTTCCAATCCTGACTTGAAGTCGAGGCGAAGAATATCCATTTGCAAATTGTAACTGTTAAGAGAAGAACAACCAATTCAAATGATAATAAAAGTACTGTTATCTGGGAAGACAAATTAGCATTTCTTGCATACGTGGCTGCGGTTTCATAAGTGAATGAGTTGATTTCAGGGAAAGCAGTCGGAGTCTCAAAATAGATTGTCCGTATCGAAAATGTGTTTTCACCATTGGCAACATCTTGTGAACTACTTTCTTCAGCTTTATGCAGAAAATAGCCTGCCCTCAGTAGATGAAGCAAAACCTAAATTGTAAAATCAAACATCACATATATGGTTAAACACAACAACAATAACTACTTACCTCAACCGCTACAAGTTCGAGTCAATATATGAATCCTCTATACCCATTTTGTTCCGTTTGGACCTTTCTCGTCCCATTATCTATCTTTAGAAATAATTTGGAATTCTCTTAACCTAGAGATAACCTAAATCTTACATATATCCATAAATCTTTGTCCAAAGTCTAACCATACTTAAAAGACTTCAGTCAATCACCAAACCCAATGTATATTTTTGGTTACTCAACATGAAGGAAAAAATTGAGACTTTAGTTGAGAAGTGTGTAAACAACTTACAGTAGAATCTTTCCCTCCATTGAAGCTCAATGCAAGCTCTTGTATGCTGTTTAAGGGACCGGGGTTCAAATAGATGGGCAAAGGATGAGAAACACTAAACCAAGTTTACCAAAAAAGAGAAAAGTAATAACAACAACTAGATCAATAACTGCTACACTCTGTCCCATTTTTTCCACAATTTTTAATTAGTTTGTCCATAAAAAAGTGACCACTTTCTACAGATGGAAAGATATACCATTTTCAAATGTCCAAATTAATAACTAATAATGCAAGCAAATATTATTGCATTCGATCTTCTAAATTTAAATTAGCATTGTACTACCAAGGCAAATATAATATCACTCATTGAAACTTTATTCTCTTAATCTCATGAAAAATCAACCCGCTTGAACTTGAGAAACAAGGGTAGAAAGTAGAACATACATCTACTTAATGTTCGACAGCAAGACATAGGGTAAAAAAAGGGCAGCCCGTGCACTAAACTCTCACAATTTGTGGGATTCAGGGAATGGCCGGGCCACAAGGATCTATTATATGCAGCCATCCTTACTCTACATTTCTGCAAAAGGCAGCTTCCACTGCTCGAACCAATGACCGTCAGATGGAAGCAACTTTACAAGTTGCCGAGGCTCCCCTTAAAAATAATGTGCTATTAAAACATATGGTCCACACACTACAAACTAATATATGCTGCTATCTGCAGCACATATATCCAGAGATCCGTCAGATATTCACAAACTAGAGTAACCATAGGAAACAAAAGACATTCAGAACTTTATCCTATGGACAATGGCCTTGATTTACAACTGACACAGTCAATTTTCCCTACTTTAAAGATGTAACCATTATGTCATTATCATTGTCAATTATGCAGTTTGCCGCGTAGTTTGCATCACTGCACTAAGCGACAAATTGCATAATTGACCTACTTCATACCAGTAAAAGATTATAAATTTCAACTTCTATACTTCTTTAATGCTGATATTTTTCCTATTAAACAATTCCTAGAGAACCTTCCGCTTTATTTGCTCCAACCTAAGCAATGTCCCAATTTAGATGCTGGAATTGTAACTTAATAACAGGACAATTCGTGCGTTTAGTATGGAGGAGAATATTTTTCATAATGAAATAATTTCCCAGTGTTTGGTGATTGGAATTCTTTTTCAAAGGAAATATTTTCCAAAAAACATCCCAACTCTTACTCCATACCACTCCTTTTCAACCGAATGCTCGAGCATATCACCAAAACACTATCACCACATGCTATCCTCCACCTTGTATAATTGTCATGTGTCACCTATTTTTCACCCAACCTAACACTAGAAAATAACATTGAAAAGATATCCTAATATAAAATATTTTATATGGTTTATATTTTATATGGAACACAATTTCTAGAATGCAACTAACAAGAATTGCTGAAACAATGCACTGAGACAAGTTGCAACTTCATATCAGAACCCCAAAATATACAGAGGAAAAGAAGAGAAACTTACGAATACAACGCGAGTGCTCGTTTAATAACGTATATGGCATTAGTATACTTTGTCTTCAACCTACTGTCATCACACTCTCTAATAGCTTTATCAATCTCCATCAACTCTTCACAAAAAAGACTGAACCTTGCTGCACAGATGACAAAAACAAGACACCCAAGATTCAATATCTCTGAACTTTTACAACTAAAGCATACATATCAGTGAACAAATACCCTCTGACATAGAGATTTTTAATCAACAAATACTTCCTCTTTCCCAATTTATTGACACTTCTCACTTATCAGAACAAATTTAACCAACTTCTGGAACTAAATGGACTGAGGTCAATTCATTTTTTAGAAGTTTTTTAGTACACTACATTTCCATACAACAACATAGACAATGGAATCCCACAGTGGGTTTGAGCAGCCAGTACACCTTACCACTACATTTCCAGAAAAAAGCAGAAATTTGTGCAAAGGTAATTGTTACCAACAAGAATTCTTTTTGAAAAGATTGAAACTTTAACAGTGAAATTTACCTGGAGTTGAAGGGTCAATCAAGAACACAAGAAATTTCCTTTGATAGACAGAAGGGAGATTTTGGTATTCAGAAAATGGGTTTAAAAAACAGTGTCAAGCAAGAATGTGGGAAAGAAGATTCTATCCATATGGAAGATTGGAATATTGATCGGGTAAATGTCACAATTCAGAGGAGTTAGGATTTTTATTTTTATTTTTAAGAATCATTTTATTTAATTCATAGGATAAGATTTGATACTTTGAGAATATTATTTGTATATCCCATTTCTGGAATGGTTTTGTTTTCATTAAAGGAAATTACGTTCTGCTGTTTTTAATGCTCCTTTAGGAATTTATAAAGATTAAGTATACAAGTATAACAAAGAATAAGCATATTTTATTATACGGAAATG
>JAOTQR010000002.1:19683380-19704001 GCA_025774065.1 Solanum ossicruentum | reverse complement strand
GACTGGGTAAAACCTGAATTAACCGTGGTGCACTTGCGGGAAACTCCTTGCCGAGGGCCTGTGCACCCCTGGGATTAATCGGGGCTCTAAGAGACTCGGACACCCGGTGCAAATAAAAAAAAAATTAGTGTCCGAAAGAGGTTAATGCTTGGATTGAACGCTTTCGCTCATTGACGGCAGATAAATCACATGGAATTTTCCTTGGTTCCCTTGGAAGGAAGTCGTACACATGATGTCCTTTCTTGTTGTTGTTGGGTATTAAGGGTGTCCAACCATATCTACCATTATGGGTTCCACGTCAGTTAGGTAGACAACAAATAGTACCTATCACTGAGGACATGAAAGATTTTGTGTCTGTAGTGGGCCCAAGGATCCCCTCCCCGAGGGATTGGCCCAAAAGATTTGGGGTGGTTGTCTTGTCATAGGATTCGAAACAATGGTTGAAGAACGTGATAAGAAGCTCACTCGGGATACTCTAATTGGTTTGAAAAGAAACCGCATTTACAGGTTAGACCAGAAAGATTCATAAAAAGGCCAATAAATTATGAGGCGGAGATAAAAATGAAGGTCGAGTCGGTCATGCATGACTAACTATCTGTCAATCAAGCGTTAAGAGCAGATTTAAAGCGTGCTAGAGCCGCTCTGACCCAATAACAAGCAAAACTCAAATAGGAAAGGACTAAGGCGACCCAGAGAGAAGTTTTACTTTAGGGACAAATTAAAATGGCAACAATTTGGGAAACACAGATTGCAGACATCTCGACAACAACAGCTGACGGAATGTGATCAGAACAGTCAGACAGATTTTGACCAAGAGAGAGCCCAATGGATTCATGAGAGGAACTAAAGTAGCCCTCAACTTAAGAAAGACGCGTTAGAGAAATGGTTGTCGTTCGTGACCAGTAGATACGGGGATGGGATCAGGCTTGCAAGTCACTTCGCGTAAAGGTCCATCATCTGGTTGACCGCAATGCCCAAATGGGTCTGGATTACCAAGAGATGAACCATGCACAGTTTTTGGCGGGAGTACCCGACTTTGCCAAATACCTCATGACTTCATTGCAAGAGATATATTTAGGCGTAGGAGGATGTTTGAGACCACGTTCTCCATGAATAGGCCTGCTGAGGGTGTGCGCAGGGCCCTGGATCCTTGGATATGAGTCTAATGATATAGGCCTTTATTTTATTCTTGTTGCAGTCCTTTAGTTAAAGTCTTATCCTTTCATATATTTTTGCCTTTTGTTTAGTCGTGTCTATTTAAATCCAAGTTTCTGGTCAGTTTGTACGGCATTTAGTTTGGTGATGTTTCCTTTTGCTCGTGTCTCGAAAAAGGGCTGAATGATATTTTTTAAGTTATGTTTATTTCTTGTCTCATTTTTCTTTTGTTTTGAAAAAATATTATTAAAATACGGTATCACCTCGAACTACGCAAAGATCTGATCCTTGCATCGATACGTAGGCAGCCCAAAGGGTTCGATCAAAACCTTTTTAGTATATATACACACATACACATAATAATAACAAAAGAGGATAAATGCTAGCGGAATTGTTGACACTTAAAGAAGTTTGTCGTTTTGTTCTTGTCGATAAATCTCTTGGAATCGGAGTAAAATCTTTAGGTTTATGAAGAATGCTGAAAGAAATGAGTAAGAATAACATAAGACATGAGTAATGCTTTATAATCATGGTATTCCTTCAAGTAGAATTATTCTCAAGATTAGTCTAAAAGATCAAACCTTTGCAAGATTATTTATTCTACTTTCTAGTTTAACTCTTTCTTGAACTTGGCGTAATTTGTAGGTGACAAAATTTAAAGGTGAATCATTTTAATTTGTCACTGTGTTGTATTTCGTGTACTTTAGCGGTATTTTGATAATTTTGAGGAGCTAGTGCATGCTGGGTAAGAAGGGGGTTGGACATATGGTTGTGCACTATAAATGGAATATTGAGGATGCAGAATGGGATATTGTGGAGTTTGGGAAGGAAAGTATGCCGTGGGTGGTTATATGGATCTTGCACATAGGTCTTGGGCCCTGATACATGGTAGCTACAAAATGCCCTGTCAAGATAGAAAAGAGTCGGACAATGATGAAGTCCAAAATCAGATGATTTCACAGCGTGATAAGGGAGAAGCTCACCTGGGACTCTCTAATTGGTTTGAGAAACAACATTGTTTACCGTAGATATTATTGCAAATATTCTTTCTTGAGCTCCAATGACCAACATGTGCTGTTTGTTATGGTCTAGATTTGGATTTTTGTTAAATGGTTGGTGCTTGGGTCAGCTTGCTTGCACCCTGATATTGCACCAGTACCTATTATCTTCCACAAGTATAGGCTATGGGTTTTTGTGCCCACCTAGATTTAGACAGATGGGAAGAATCAAGAAACCACTCTAGCAATTTTTGTCCTTCCTGTGATTTGAACCCTTGTTTTCTCATGATCTTCACTCACTTTATATATAGATCCTACAAACTGCGTTTACAATATTCTTTTGCACTCATGTATAGCCTTACTTCTTTCTTTGCTGCAGGTTATTGTGCAGAAGAAATCTGACATTCCTAATTATGCTGTAAGTTCAGAAAATTCTCTTTCCTGCTTTTTTGTCAGCTAGTATTTATTTACTGAATACCAGCTTTGAGTATGCCAGTTTGACAGGCAGCCAGTTCTCCCCACCCTCAACCCCCATTCCTCTCATCCTCTTCATCTTTCCTTCTATCATACTACTAGCATGCATTCTTCACCTTAGTTGGTGATATAATTCAATATTAACTTGTCATTTCCATTCAAGGGAACAGTTCTCTTTTTGTGTCTTCCTTACATTGTAGCATATGATGGTGTTTCTCTTTCACATCTGGAGTATCCCTCCGTGTTTTTTCTTGGCTATAGTTGCATATTTCAATGCTTTTCTGTTATGGAATCCTTATTTCCTTTATAGACTTTGTTAACTTGATTGTGTCATTGGTAGCTTATAAACACCTCGAAAGGCCTGATAACTGTGGAACTTTACAAGGATGGTTCTCCTGATATTGTTGATGAGTTCATTGATTTCAGGTGCGTAACTGGTATACCTTCTTTTTTGCTTTTTCTATACTTTTCCTGTCTTTGGTTTGTTCTTTTTTGGAGACAACAATCAAATTAATCCTAGTATACATTCATCTAATAAGCCACCTTTTTTGTTATTGGTTTACTTTTTTGTGGATACAACAATTAAATTTCCCTAGTTCATATAGATTTAACAAAGCAACCTTCTCTAAGTAGATGAATTGAAGCGTTCAGCACCTGGTGACATGTACACATGCTTTGAGAAGGAGAAATTCTGGGGTGAGTTTATGTGATCATCAAAAAACGTTCGAAACAACCTGCAACGAAAATAATAAGGGGCAAAAAGATATATTTTTTTTCTTCATAGTTTAAAGAAACACTTCCCTTAGTTTGAACATGTGGAAATTAGGAGTTAGGTAAAAAGCTGAATTTCAACATGTTAAATCCACCTTTTTCTGCTCTGTCTCTTTTCTCCCTGGTTTTCTAAGGGAGGTAAAAGAGGGAGAAGGACTGATCAGTGATCACCAATTGTTGATTGCATCTCTAGTCTTCGTCATTCCTTGCCATGACAATAATAAGTAATATTTAAGCGTAGAATGATAGGTTTTGATTTGCAGGATTGTGACCTTTTCCTTTTCTCTTAAGGGGCCAGGGAGTTGATAATTTTGCTATTTGTGGTTGTGTTCAATTCACGATTTCAAGCTGATCAAGTGTTGTTGATGTTATTTTCACGAATCTCCACCACTTCATTGCCATTTATGTGGTTCCAAACTCTTTCTTCTTCCAGAGCTTTCAACTTTCTCGTTATTGTTTGACTGATCTATCATTTACCATTTGATTTGGACTTTGAGAACAATCTGCAGATACATGGGTTCTCTAACATTTTCTTGGACAACTTGTCGCTTATTCCTCTTTAGGAATGTATCTTCTTTTTATCCTAAAATCAGAACCTTTATGGACCTCAACTTTTTGGATCTCCATCATAAAGTTCCTTGTAATACAGATACGAACCTCAAGTGCTTGTGGGTTATAGTGTAAAAGTAGTCTGTCCATTTCTCTGTTTTTCATTTGTAAAGTTTTGAATGGGCAGCCTTGTGCAATAGGCATGATGAAAGAATTAACTTTTAAATCGTATTTGCAGTCAGAATGGTCACTTTAAAGGGATGCAATTTGCACATGTAATAAAGAACTTTGTCATCCACGGTAGTAAAATTGAAAGCCCTGAAGCTACGGAAGATTGGACATCGAGGGGAAAACATTACAGCCAACTGGTCACAAGGTCTTCGTTGCACATCATTTGCTGTTATTGTGTCTTATACAGTTGCCTTGAGAGCCCCTTGCCTCATTGGTTTTTGCTAAATTAGCAATCTTAATGTTCAGTCTTAAGCATGAAGCATTTATGATTGGTACTTCCAAAGCGAGACGTGAAGGTGGAGGATTTGATCTATTCATTACAACAGCACCAATACCAGATTTGAATGACAAGATTAATGTCTTTGGGCGCGTCATCAATGGAGAAGATGTTGTTCAGGTAAAGATCCTTTTCCTTTTTCCTTTTCCTATCAGTTATCGCTTAAAGAATTTGAAGGACAAAGTTATCTCCCATTTCCCTTTTCAAGTCCATACCAGGAGTGTAATCAAAGAACTATTTCATTAAGATCCGTCAAGAACTGACGAGTCATTTTAAAACTGTCCAAAAACCATTTGGCAAGCCTGTCAATGAGTTTTTTAATGTTTTTCTTTTCCCTTATTGCCCCACCTTCGTGTTGATGGGTTGGTCATGATCGTTCAGGAAATCGAAGAAGTAGATACAGATGACCACTATCGACCCAAAACTCCTGTACAAATCAATGAAGTAACTCTCAAACACAAACTCTGAACTCTCCGTCCACAAGATACAGTTGCTTGACATCGATGAAAAAAAGCTGGCAGCATCATATGATCAGATTTGAGTTCAGGTTATAATGGTTCAAAGATCTTTCGAAGATCTTAATTCCTCGGAGTTGACATGTTGCAGCTTGCTATCAGTGTTTTTGATGTATAAGATATGGATACATGTATCTATTTGTGTAACTTGGTTAGTCTCTCTCCATTTTGATTTAACTGGTTAATAGAGTTTTACTTGTAACAAGATTTTTTTTTGTTTTTCAATATGAGACAATGTAGTGTAACAACAGCAACAACATACCCAGTGTGATTCCACAAAGTTTGAGGAGCATAAGATATATGCAGATTTTATCACTATTTCATAGAGATAGAGATATTATTTCTAGGAAATCCTCGTCTCAAGATGTAGTGTACAACTATAATTGTGGAATTGGCACAAAAATTGGTAGAAAATAAATGAGATAGATTATTGTAATTATGGTTCTGACCTTTGCTTTAAGTTAAAAATGGGGAGGTATTACAGTTATACAAGACAAGCACTAACAAGTAAAACAAGATGGAATTAACATTAATCACTTCTTTCTAAGAAACTGAAATAATCAAGCTGATAGTTTCCATGATAAATATTGAAACTAGAATGCTAGTAAGAAATTGATATAAATAACTAATATATAAAAAGAAAAGAGTTCCTCCTGAGTTTTGCAAACACTATATAAGTGATTTCAGAGAAATCAAGCTTTCTGCAAAGACAATTCCATCCAGAGTTTGGTAATTTCATCCGGAATGCCCTGAATAGCATCACGTATTCCAAATGGCCCTGTAAATGTCCTGTCATTCTTTCAATTGTGAAGTAACAGTTAGTCAATGCAACTTTCGACACTTATCATGGGTCATACGGAAACAGTCGCGTTATGTTTTTAAACATAAGGGTCAGACTACGTACATCCGACCCCCCCTTACCCAACTTTCGACGCTTATCATGGATCATCCGGTAACAGTCGCGCTATGTTTTTAAACATAGGGGTCAGGCTGCTTACATCCGACCCCCCCTTAGCCCGCAATAGGCGCGAGCCTTTGAGGCATTGGGATAATGTTGTTGTTATATTTACACCAGAATAGCACTTCACCATTTGCAAACCAGCTTTAATAGTACCCGTCTGGTTTATAATAATATACAATGGATTCCACGATTCATTGACACCATAGTCTTTCAATAGCCATAGCTCAAAAGCACGATTATAAGTAGAATAAGCACAAAGCAGAAACACCAACAAGGATATTGCCCTCCAAGCATGATATTTTCTTTGGTAACTCTACACTTCATTTGAAATACTAATTGCAACCAAAGAAGAAGTTTTTGAAGTCATACAGATAAAATGAAACTGCTAAAGAAGAACCCATGCCACTCAACCAACTGTCAATTCCACGAGGATGTTTATCAATAATTCTCCAGGAACCACTTCTCAACGCAAGAATTCCACCAGGTTCTTTTCCACCACTACAAATAATTATAATCTTATAGTCACCACTAGTCGAGTCATAACCCAACCCCATACAGTAAGTCCTTGTGGTTGGGGGAGTAGTATTGATTCTCTTATGGAGGGGTTCCACAGTATAAACCCTTCAGATAAGCACCAATAACAACCAAGCCATTGTAAGAGCAATATATCTTAGTTGAAGACAATAAAGGGTAAACTTTTTGTACCTTGTCAACCAGTTTGCTGGATGATAAAGGACAGGAATATATGTAAGTTGTATAATCCTCAAGGTTACATCGATAACAGGTAAGTTTTTGGGAATGTGGATCATTTTTGGCCACCTATAGAAAACTGTTGAAATCGCCTGTTTCTATTCTTGGCCCATAAAATCCTACCAGCCTCCGGCAACGCCGCTGGGCCACCTGTGATTGAGACGCTTCTTGATAAAGTAAGACTCAGAGATTAATGCATTCCACAATTTTGAAACACATTTAAATTGAAGAGATACCGGACAGGTAACCTGCTGAGGATCTCCATAATTATATCGTCCTTGAATTTGATTTGTGTGGCCAGGACAGAACAAAGAAAGTGTTTTAGATGTTAAATAGTCTGTTTGAATTGACTTTTGACTTATAAGCGCTAAAAGCCAAATAAACAACAACAACATATGTGGAATCCCCATAAGTGGGGTCTGAGGACGGTAATTAAAAGTCAAATAAACAATAACATACCCAATGGAATACACAAGTGAGGTCTGGGGAGAGTAGAATCTACGCAGACCTTATCATTACCTTATAAAGGTAGAAAATCTGTTTCCTGGAAATCCTTGTCTCAAAAACCTATAAGCAAAAAGTAAATAGAAAGAGTGACGTATGCAAATATAATAAAATTAACATATATAAGGCAAATAATGGTAACACAAAATATAAACTGCATAGCCAGATAACAACCTAACCCTACTATTCTATTGCTCTAATTCGCGACCTTCACTCCTTAAATAGATCATGTCCTCAATAAGTTTAAGTTTAATCATATTTTACCTGATTACCTCCCCCAATATTCTTCATTCTACCTCTACCTAACTCCTGAATCCAACACTTAAAATAAGTCAATCCAAACATCGAGTTAATAAGCATAACATAAGTTTTCAAAATCGAAGCAACAACAACTAAAATCAGAAGTCACCTGATGAACATGAACATCCATCTGCTTTGTGTTATTTTAGAGCTCCACAATGCACTTCCCTGCCAATTTTTTTAAAAAAAATATTTGATAAAGCAGAAAATAAAAAGAGTATAAATTTTGATAAAGCAGATACCTTTAGGGTTATCTGTATTAGTAATTAATTTCGTATTGTGTTCACAAAGCTTAATCTTTTGGGTTGTTTCTTGTCCATCCCTAATAATTTTTTGATCGAGAAGACACAATCCCTAGTGTATTTATATACTAGAAGAGTCAATTAATTTTTCAAAATTTTTAATATAATATTTTTAGATATTTAAAATTTGATAACTATTGTGATTTATAGTATCTTTTACGTTATAGTTTTTAAATAATATATTTTATTTTTGTTGTCCTGATTTATGTAGCACCAATGAAATTTCGACAGTTAACCAAATTTTTAATGGCTTTTAAATTGTCAATTATTGTAATTTTATTACTTTCTATAGTATTTTCAAATAATATATGTTATTTTGTAGTCTCAACTTATGTGATAATGGTAGAATAGTGAAAAGTCAGCCAAATTTTAAATATGTTCCCTAAATATTTTAAGTTGTTAATTATTATAATTTATAATATCTTTTTTCATGATTTTCAAATAATATATGTTTTTTTCCCTATCATAATTTGTGTGATGTTGATAAATTTGAAAAATTCTTTAAATTTTTAAATATATAAATTGTTAGTTATTGTGATTTACATAATTTTTTATGTCACTTCAAATACTTTATGTGGCGTAGATAGAATTTTGAGAATCATTTGAATTTTTTATATGTTTTAATTTTTTTTAAAATTATTAACTAATATAATTTATAATACTTTTTAAGTAACTTTAAATATACAATTAACAAAACAAATTAATTAAAGAAAAAGCATTAGAAAAAGAGCAAATAGTCCCTTATTAATGAAGTAGGCATGCTGATGGGAAACTTATCAACTGCCATATAAAAATTTTCTCCTAAAAATGATAAGAAAAATTAAAAAATATTTTTTTTATGATAGTAAACAAATAAAAGTTATCAGAGGCAATAATTTAACATAATTATTTTTCATAAATTAGATTGGTATCTCAAGTTTCTCTATTTCTATGAGGTAGCGGTAAGGTCTGCGTACATTGCACTTTCCCCAAATCCCACTTATGAGATTATATTGGATATGGTATTATTGTTGTTGTATGATTGGTAACTCAAAATCAAAAGTGTATATTATAATATAAAAAGGCAAAGATAATTTAAATTTCAAATCAATTGGATTTGAAGTTCAAGGTAGGGAAGGATATCTTCTCTTCCAATAGGAAAAAAGGGAGGAAATTAAATGTACCAAAGATGAAGACAACACAAAATTTGAATTGGTAATACTTGTCTTGGATTGACTTTACCTACTAAAGTAGGGATGTTAATGTTTAACAACTCATGACACTCTTTTAGTTAGTCAAGTCATGATTTATAAGTAATTTTAATTTTTATCTAAAATAAAATATTATTATATAAATTCTTTATCAATATGTCTGCTTAGGTTATATGCTTCTACCCCTTTATTATAGGGTCCATAAAACAAAACAAGTATAAGATAAGTAGTAATAAATATAAGTATGAAAATCAAAATATAATAATGAAATAGTTTCGCTGAATCATAATGAAGAAAAGAAATAGCAGCAGCAACAATGTAATTAAAACAAGAGAAAATCAAATGTAATAATAATAAAATCGAAGAATAAAATGTTACGTTAGTAATAAAAATAATATTGACGAAGGAGATTAAAAAATACTTGATTATCTATTAGTATTCTATCCTAGTTACTGACTTTCATATCTTTCTATTTAAAGTCACACTGTTTATAAGCGTGTTATGTCTAATTATATTATTGTTTATAATTGATTTCTTTTGTGTAGTACTAATAATCAATGGGACCTTATGAAGGCAGGGGAGCGGGGTCCAAAGGACAGGTAGTCGGATGAGTCCAGTAATTGTCATGTTTTTCTTTTTGTTCATCAATCGAAAATCAAGACAAATCAAGCACTGAAATAAGATATGAAATAATTCATTAAAAATTATTACGTTCAAATAAAATTTAGTTTGAATGTTTAAATAAAATATAAAAGTGGATTTATGTATTAATCTCAAGTGGTTTACATCCTCCATATAGAACTTATCTTAAGCACACAAAGGGATAAGAAGAAATAAATATTCCGTGAAATGTCAAAAAGGCGCATTTTCTATCAATCATTTTCATTAGCGTCCCCATAGTTTTTAATTATCCCACTTTCGTCACTCTCTCTCTCTATCTCCTTCTACTTTCTCTCCCTCATTATCTCTATTGATCGCCGGAATATTCCACTCCTTCCGGTCAAGTTCCCCTCCACCGGCGGTCATGGATCGCCGTTACAACATGCTGATTGGAGTTTCCAGACGGTGATGTTTCTCATCTCCGGTTAGAGATTTTATATATTGTAAAATAAGGTACTTGTGAACTACACATTGCAATTATTAAACCTCTTCATCTTCTCGATCTATGTTTGGTTAGCGAAAGTTTCTGTTTTTAGTTGAGGTTTTTGATATCTATACGTAGGTAAAAGTTAACAGTTAGGGTTTTTGGAAGGGATAATGTTGAATAAAATCATAAAGCGAGGGCATAAAAAGGTGCCTAAATCAGAAGTATCTGATTTTGGTCACGCGCCGCCGGCGGGAGGTAGGAATTCGGGGAATGTTTCGACATCCGATGTGGTGGTGAATCATGCTTCGAGAGGAAACATGGTAACGAATTCGATTCAGTCACAACAGACACCTTCAGTGATGACATCTGCAGTTCCAGCACCGGGAAACATTGAGAACCTTCCCTTGTTTCGTGACGTGCCGATATCCGAACGTCAAGTGTTGTTTTTTAGGAAACTACAGATTTGTTGTTTTCAGTTTGATTTCACTGATACGATGAAACTGGTAAGGGAGAAGGAGATAAAGAGGCAAACACTTGTGGAGCTTGTAGATTATGTTCAATCTGGTGCTGGAAAAATCAGTGAAAGTAATCAAGAGGAAATGATAAAGATGATATCAATGAATATATTTCGTTGTTTACCTCCGGCTTCTCATGAGAATACAGGATCCGAAAATGTGGAACAGGAAGAGGATGAGCCATGCCTTGAGCCATCTTGGCCTCATTTACAGCTTGTGTATGAATTGCTGTTGAGGTATGTGGTTTCATCAGATACTGATACAAAGTTAGCGAAACGCTTTATTGATCACTCATTTGTATTGCAATTATTGGATTTGTTTGATTCCGAGGACCCAAGGGAAAGAGAGTATCTGAAAACAATACTTCACCGTGTATATGGGAAGTTTATGGTGCACAGACCATTTATAAGGAAGGGAATTAATAACATCTTTTATAGGTTTATATATGAGACAGAGAGGCACAGTGGGATAGGTGAGTTACTAGAGATTCTAGGGAGTATTATAAATGGTTTTGCGTTACCCATGAAAGAGGAACACAAGTTATTCCTCGTTCGGGCACTCATACCACTGCACAAACCGAAACCAGTTGCTATGTATCATCAGCAGTTATCCTACTGTATTGTTCAGTTTGTTGAAAAGGATTACAAGTTGTCTGATACGGTTATAAGGGGTCTGTTGAAATACTGGCCTGTCACTAATTGCCAAAAGGAAGTCCTATTTCTTCAGGAGCTTGAAGAAGTGTTAGAGACAACACAGGCGGCAGAATTTCAGCGATGCATGGTTCCTCTTTTTAGACAGATTGCTCGTTGCCTTAACAGCCCACACTTCCAGGTTAAGGGAAATTATTTGTTAATTGCTTCATGCTTCTTTGTTCATCAATTTACTATTTATTAGTAACTCAGCTTTTATTTTTATTTTCATTTGCTCTCAATTGTTGATTAAATTTACATTTTCTGTGAACTGTTGATAGAGACGTGACTATGTTTTCTATTTTTTTAGTTGGTTAGGTCGTATAAAGTTGCTTTTTCTTACTCTTTTTTGTTTGTTTTCGAATGACTATGTTCACATGTATAACTTTGTTAATAAGTGAAGAAATGAAGTTGATGGTGCTTAGATGGGAACAATTGGCATTTATCCAATGTGCCAATGTGTTATCTTTATAGAGTTTAAGACTATTTCCTTCTGATTTGTCATATTCTGTTAACTAATCCATGTGTTGGGTGTTCCATCTGTCCAAGCATTAGTGGACAGAGTTACACGGTACTAGTGTTGGTGGGAGATAGCAGCCCTGTGAAACTAGTCGAGGTACCACAAGTTGACATGGACACCACTTTTATCTTAAAAAATTCTATGGGTTGGATGAAGGCATCTTATGCAGGCCTTAGAGAGGATCATTAAAAACTCTTGGATTTTGAGGATGTGCTTTGTGACTTTTCCATAGACTCTCTTTTTTTTGAAACTGAACCTTTCCATAGACTCTCTTATCATCCATGTGACAAAGATGAATTTCTTTTCTTAGACTGCTAGCTTCCTACTGGCGGTACTCCCTTTAGGCGCCTATTTATCCTCGTTTTCTCATGCACTAAAGGACAACTGACGCATCAAGTCGTTATAGGTTCTTAGCAAATTGTTTGTTAACAGTTGCACTTTACATCTCCGTCCAGTCTTCTTTTATGATAAATATCTTTCTTTTTTGTCAAGTTCTACTTTTGTCTTAGCTTTTTTTTTTTAAAAAAAAAAACTGAACTACTTTTGTCGTAACTATGCAAGTGTAAATTTATTGTCCGCTATTTCTGTTGCAAGTTCATGAGGCTACAACTGTCTTTTACTATCCAATTTAGAATTGCCATATGAACATTAGAATGCGGAGAAAATGTAGTCTTATCAGCCCACCGTTATTGCTTCTTGACTTCTTGAATGGAAAGAGAGTTGTCATATCCTTGCGCTCATACTGTCCCTGCATATAAAACAATTATGTCACAAATACTTTATCAAAAACCAATATCTAGTATAGTTACACGTGAATAATTGTGTCCTTGCACTTGAATAACGTTAGAGATCTAATTAATGTCTTTTGGCCTGTCATCTATTTATTTGTCAAGATAGAGGCTGCCTTCTCTGGGAGGTCCCATCACCTAGTCGATTTTTTAGGGGTGATGTAACTTATACACTCCAAAAGAGGATTTTCCTTACTTTCCTGGTTATACTTGATCAATAGCTCACTAACGTAATGAAATATGGTGCTTTGATGGTAGTAGTGAGTTTCAGAAAAAGAAGCTTTATATTTTTTTTACGTGTGTACACAATCCATTTAACTGGAACAGACTTTGGTTATATCAATTGGTTCTGGATCAATCTATTAGTCCTTGTTGAGGGGAAACTGAAAACAAATGAAGAGGTGGAGCTACTCTTTACAGTTAGCATAACTTCAGGGCTATCCCATCACTTTTTTGGCCAGTAAGAACTTGTCTACCAAACAACGCAAGACCGCTAACTTTTTATGCTTTCATCTTTGTTTTCTTGGTGGACAACCTTCATCAATCCTTGATATATGCCATATGCGCTTCGCCGGACTTTCCGTTGTGTTGCTTGCTTTCGAAAATATATATGGTACTCGCCTCTTCACTTTTGTCTTAGTTGTGTCATTAAATACTGTTCAAAATAGTGGAGGCTATAATTTAATTTAAAAAAATAGTTTTTTGAATGAGAAAATTCTTGCTAAACTGCAAAATTTTAATGCGACTAGTGTCAACTTGATTTTTTTTTTTGAATTAAGTAGCAACTATTGATTCTAAATGAACAACCACAATCTTCAAAGTTCTAACTATTGAAGAGGAGGAGGAGCACATCAGCAAACTTTATTAGAGCATCTTTCTAGAAAGGTCTTGTTTAGTGAGAGACAACAGATTACAAGTTCCTTCCTTTTTTTCCTTGCTGTTGACAAAAGCTGGTATTTAAGTGGTGGAGAGGGGTACAGGGACGGGCCTATTGTCCATCGAGTTTCGATCGTCTCTCGGGTATTCCTGGCTTTCAGCAAAAAAAATTACTTATTTTTTTTAAAATGGTGAATATTATCCTCTGTGTTTCAATTTGTTTGTCTGGTTTTGACTTGACGTGGAGTTTAAGAAGGTAAATGAAATTTTTGAATTTTGTGGTCTTAAATGATAGATATGTATAATAGGTCTTAACGCAGTTTAATCACTTGCGGTCTTAAACAAGTTAGAATCCTTGTAAGTTGTACTCTTGTTCTTTTCTGATTTTCTAAAGGTCTCCAGCATATTGTTAATGCTGAAGAATATATTATTACCAATTATTAGGGAAAAAAGTTAGAAATTAAAGAGTTGTCAGAAAAGGAAGTGTCATTTTTAAAATGGACTAAAAAGGAAAGTAAGGCAAACAAATTGAAACAGACGTAGTAGTAGTCTGATGCAGCCTTGAGGGAAGGGAGTAGCTAAATTGATGTCTTAATAGCTTAAGGGGATTCTAGGTTAGTCTCTAAAATTCCCAGGGAATAGGAAGAAATGGTGAAACTGAATGTAATGTCTTTCCCTTTCTTGATTATGTGTTACGAATGCCTGGACCATGTGCTGATTTGGCCTGTTAATTACCTTACTAATAAATTTGTTATTTTTCAACCACATCCAAATGCCAGTATTACATCACCTTCACTTGCCGTAACAATAATTTATGTGCTTGTGAAGTCAGGTTTGAAACTAAGGGTCATAACAAACATTGGGACCTAAAGTTGTTGAACAAAGATTTTCAACCCCACAGAGTGGTCTGTCTACTGATGCAATACCCCTATGATAGGTGTGAAATGCTTGTTTGTTTTAGACATCAGAGAATAACAGAGGGGCATTCATTAGCATAGCTGCAAATTGAGCAAAGATTTTTCCTTTTTTCCAGCTTTTGTTCTTTCTACTGTTATACTCAACAAGTATCCCAGCTTTCCAAGATCCTTTGTGAAAGAGTGTTTACTGCTTCAGGTTTATTTTTATCATGAACCTACATCAAGAATTATGATGCATGCTTGCTTCAAAGGACCAGAAGCTGGAGTGAAACTGTCTACATGTATTATGAGCATATATCTGTTTTCAGTACTTTTCCAGATTATTGTTTCAGTGTTTCCTTTAAGCGAATAATTCGTACGGTTCTAGTGCTTGGTTTCTACTATGTTGCTCAAGTGGTGCAGTCGTAAATATTCCATTTCCTGTTCTGAAGCGTCTTTGCTCTTAACTTTTTTGCTTTGTGGTGAGAAGCACAAGATAATCCGTTAAAAACATAGAGTGAGCTTGGATATGGATGTATTCTACTTTACTATCCTTTTTATGGGCAGCACTTTGTTGCTAGTTACTGTTTCTGCATGAGTAGTTGAGTCAAATTATAAGCTTGCGCTTTTTAGAGGTGTGCCTTCTTTCTTGTTTTTTTGAATTTTTCTCAAGTTCCTTAAACTGCTAAAACTGAAAAGTAACCTAACAGGGATTAGAGATAGGAACTGCTAACAAGGATTGGAGATGGGAAGATTATGAAAGGTTTCCTCATTGTAGTTACTCTTTTGGCCTCTTCAATCCTACAACTTCTACCCAATCAAGCATTAGAATTGTGCCCATTGCTTAAGAAAGCAAGCTAGGTAAGGATGGGTTTTATTGATTTCGTAAGTATTACATATGGATACTTTTGGGATGACCTTTCTTCTTTGTTAGGTGAATGATGCTTTTTTTGTGATTTCAGTTGAACATCTCAGTCATTCTCTTTTTTCTTTATTTAGAGATTCTTTGCGAGTCTGCTTGCTTTTTGATGTGACAGGGTTAGCTGTTGTGTACTCTAGAGGTGGTGGTTGTGGAATTCTTTGGTTTTGTCCAATTACCTCATTCTTTTGATCATTCCTCAAAGGTCAATTGCATAGTCTATTTCTGATCAGACCAACAAGATATCTTAAGCACATTCATGTTCAAGTATAGGCTCCAAGTGAATTTAAAATATTTCATATGGACACTAGAAACGTCATTTTCTTGTGCAGTAAAAGTCTTTCTTTTTGTTTTTCATCCCTTTTTTTAAATCTGTGTATTTGTAGCAGCTTTCTGTTGAGTAATGTTCTAGTTAAAAAGATATGTTCTAGTTATAAGTTACACTTAGTTTTATATTGATATTATGTGAGAATAATTCATAGGATTATAAAATTGCAATCTATTACTTGCATCATTGTAGTATCTCTGAAGCAAACTCATATTTCAGGTTGCAGAACGAGCCCTATTTCTATGGAACAATGAGCACATCGTGGGATTGATCGCCCAGAACCGCAATGTCATTTTCCCCATCATTTTTGATGCTCTGCAAAAGAACATAGATAATCATTGGAATCAAGCTATCCATGGGCTGACTGTAAATGTTCGCAAAATGTTCATGGAAATGGATGCGGATCTGTTCGATGAGTGCCAAAGACAGTATTCTGAGAAAGCAGCTCGGGCCACTGAACTGGAACAGCAGCGAGAACTAAGATGGCAGAGATTGGCAGCTGCTGCAACACAAGGATGCTAAAAAGGACACATTCCATCACAATTCCTGATCCATTAGACCTCAAATCCAAAACTGGATGTGTGGTCTACAACCATGATCATTTGTTATACTGGTACTCGTTTCTCTTAGTTTTTGTTCGTCGGTTTCAGTGTGTTGAATCGTTGAAGATGACTGGCAATGCAGCTGCGTGTAACTCATATATGCATTTCATAACTGCATTGTCGCATGCTTCAGCTCAGGATTGGTTTGTTTTAAGTGTAATTTGTTCTGTGTTTTTGCCCTCGTTTAGAGAAATTTTTATTCTTCAGTTAACATTGAAAGGCAACAATTCTGATGTTTACAGGTTATTTATAGTTGCACATAGCTTAGTGTTTAGACAATGGTATCAAAAAGTAGTGCCTATTAATATTGTATTTTCACTACTTATCCGCTTTTATCACTTTTTTATTTAATCAATATATGTGTTTTCCTTAAAATTTTAACCTTCGTTGACTTTTACCTGTCATTTAATTCACTTATCAAAATTCAGCTATATGAATTTTGATCAATATTTTAAAATATTTTTTTAATTATATTAATATGAGAAAGATTGTAACTTACAATATTTTTTATATAATTTTCAATCATTTAAAATTTTTATTTCAAATATTAAATTTAATTACTTCAATTTAGTTTTAAAATTTAGTGTGAATATTGAAAAACAAAATAGTAATAAGTAAAAGTACATAGAGGGAGTATATATAATCTCAACTCGCAATCATCTTGTTTACGAATTCGCCTGTGCTTAATGTTAAAACATGATGATATTTATTAGTTAAAATTGTATTACATCAAATTAATAAATATATCTATACGTTTACATATAACCTTTTAACCTTATATATATAGTTAGACTTTCCTTCATTTAGAAACTCTACGCCTCCATTAGAGTAAGACATGCTCTCAAAATTTTAACCTTATATATATAGTTAGACTTTCCTTCATTTAGGAATTCTACGCCTCCATTAGAGTAAGACATGCTCTCAAAATTAGATTCACTACGTCAATACAATCAGATCTATCTATATAATAATGATATTTATTAGAAAAATTTGTTGGGTAGCTGACCCTCTTAGTCTGTTCTTCCTAGATTAGGAGCCTACCTAATCTTTATATTTTATACTTTTTAAATAAAATTTTCTCGATTTAATGAAAAACTATTTCTTACCAATGATAATTTCTCATCATCTTAGATTCTTAATAGATGCATGTATATGTTTGCAGATAATATTTTAGTATTTAATCACGATTGATTAATATATATTTATATAGAAACTTACGTAGACATACTATATAGTAAATAATGCATTTGCACATAAACAACACGATATGATAATTAATTAATGTCCATTTTTATCTTATTAAATTACTTGTATTTATTTTTCAAATCGTTTTTATTTGGAAAAAAAATACTAAAATCTTATGATAAAAGCAGATGCCGTCCACTAAAAACCAGATAAAAAACCGCAAAGAAAATCCAGTGAGTGCCACTTCTTGTAGCTAACGCTTTGCTATATTATTCTTCTTCTTCACTGTTCATCCTCTTCATCGCTACAAATTTCAATTTTCTGCAATAGAAAAAAGGGTTCTTTTTTGTTTTTCAAGAATTCATATATATAGAAATTGCTGTAATGGGTGGAGGAGCGGCTTCTCTACAGAAAGATGTTCCTTGGAGAGCTTCTTCTGGTGCAAAACCCATCCCCAAAATTCATTATTCTCCTATTCTTCGTATACCTCAAAACCCTCACTCCGATTATGCTCTTTCAATCATGAAGGTTCGTTTTATTTTAGTTTATTTGGCAGTCTTTCTCTTGCTGGTGGTATTTTTCTTCTCTTTTCTTTGGGGTTGAGGTGGGGGTGGGGGAATCTTGGAAAGATGTAATCTTTATGGTTTTTTGGGATTGGGAATTGCAGCACCCAGATCCAATTGGAAGCGGATTGGGGAGGGAGGCAATAGTAGAAGCAGCAGGGCCTGATTGCATTGTTCCTGGACAGAATCCACCTATCAAGCTTCTGGGGCTTAAGGTGCTTCTTCTATATGTTTTCATAATCTAACTTGTTCTTTTTATCTTATCTTTGTACTTGGAAATCTCTTTACTTCCATGAGAGGTAGTGGTAAGGTCTGTAATACACTCTATCCTTCCCAGACCTCATTTGTGGGATTCAATTGCGTATGTTGTCGTTGTTGTATATGCGTGTTAGATGACAATAGAAAGTTTTCAAAGACTAGATTTTTCTTACCAGTAGAAGCTGAAATGATTACTTCTCTATTGGAACTATGATGTTGTTGGAGAATGTGATAGAGTTAATACTCTAAAGATGGTAAATTCCGTCTCTTGAAATTTGTTCAGTTGGATGCTGCACTTCTTAGCCTGTTATCATGAAAATATTTGTTGATTCTGAATGATGAAACTTAGTAGTTGGTGTGATTCTTTGAGAGGACTGGTGGTTTGTTTAACGTAAGCGTGTGGTTGTAATCTAGTTGTTGCTATTGCCTTAGCTTATAGGGAAAAGGTAATTAGAGGTTGATGTGATCACTGTGAAGCATATGAGGGTCTTATTTTCTTGTCTAGGTGTTAGAAAAGACGAAAAAAGAAAAAAAAAAGGAGCTTTTGGTGGCGATGTTATTTAGTTCAAGCATTTGTATTTTGCAGTCTTATAGTTGCTATTTTAAATGATAGAACTACTTTGCAGAGGGGATTTGAGTTTGCATTTAAAAATTCTACCAGTTGTCTTTGTAAGGTATAATAAAGATTGAATTGATGTTCGCCTTGAAACCACCTTGCACTTTTAAGGAAATGGCATGATGATGTTCCATATTAGTAGTGTAAAGAAGAAAATCAGATTCCTTTATTTTTGCATGTTGAGGGAGGGGGAGCTCACATGAAGGATGTTTGTCGAATTGAACACTTATGGCAGTTGTCTGTGTGTGCTAATATGTTGTCTTAACTGTTTTTTGGCTTTTTCTCTTGAGCTGCTTCATTAAGTCCCAGCATACAGTTTTCACCCTTCCTACTTTTTTTTATATGATGCAGGTATGGCCCATTGACGTCGACTTGAAATTTATGGAACCTGTTGGGCGAGAACTGAAGTCAATTGGGAAGGTTAATTTCTTACTTTGTCTAGTTTACTGGCCCAGTTATCCGAAGAACCTGTTGAGACAAATCCTGTGACTGGTGTAGATCCTGTGAGAGCAAACTAAAACAAGTTGTTCATTTTTTTCACGTAACCTTTGCATGAGCAGATTCTGCTTTGTCTGAGTACTGATTTATCTTTATCTTCAAAAGTCATAACCGTTTTGAACTTCAATGTAATAGCTTAAGAAATTTGAGGAATATGGATTATTGATAATTGGTAGCCCCTAAAAGCTGTAGGAAGTTAGCATGCTTTCCCATGGTATGTTCGCTCTGTGGATTCATGACTATATTTTAAAGAGGGAACACTAAAAGAATGGTTAGAAAAGAAGGTGCTATCCCTCATTCGTAGGAAAGACTGATGGGTATTGGTGGTTATAGACAACATACTGACATAAATGAGTGCATATGTATGTACAGCTTTGTAGTCAAATAAAATTGTCCGATTGTTAACCACTAAAATTTTTGGCTAAGAGTGTGAGACCTACTTGTTTTTCATTATTATCTTTTTCTGAAGTATCAACTTTCACATAAGGTGGTCTAATTTCAAAAATATGTTGATCCCTGAAAAAGGTGGAGTTGGTGGGTTCATTTCTTGTGCATTGCAAACTATTTTCAAAGTGGTTAATACTACTACAACAACAACAACACACCCAATGTGAAAATAGACCCTTTGTTACAACACATTTGTTGCTGGATTCTTGCATCGAGCTCTTGGTACCATAAGTACAGGTGTCATTTTTCCTTTTTAACACTTTGATATTGTATTGTGCTTGCAGTTTATGGATTCTGCTGTCGATCTTATGAACAAATCTTTCATTGACCGCTAGTACTTCCGTTTGGAGTGGCTGAAGTTCACCAGTTGTTACGTCAACTACTTTGAGGCTTGTCAAAAACTAATGAAGCTGGTTATAGAGTTCAGTTAATCCTACTAGTCTACTACAAATGTTTTTTTTTTTTTGATATCCCATTTGTATTACTCAACTTGAACCGACTGTACATTTGACAGCTACATGAAACTGTGGCTTTTTGAAACAGTTAATTACATCTTAAAGTTACATAGATTGAAAATTTTGTGGCAAGTGAATGATCCAATGCTATCTTCTCATTACAGGCTCAAAGTTTCAGTTTATTCAGTAACATCTCCAAGTATCAGACTTTCATCATGTATAATAATAGATGAATATACAGTGACTTTTTTTCTTGCTTACAAGAAAAAATAAGAATCCACTGTCAAGACCTGCTATGCAGAATCACTACAGGATGATAACAGTGGTAGAGCAAGTGTAATCTTGCTAAACTAATCCTTGTGCACTGCTTTACATTCCACTGGTGGTAGGTAGCAGGTACCT